>LPNX011197450.1:510046-564356 GCA_001517045.1 Pseudotsuga menziesii | reverse complement strand
ATGATGATGATGATGATGAGGAAGGTGATGATGATGATGATGATGATGATGAAGATGATGATGATGATGACGATGGTGATGATGATGTTGATGATGATGGCAACGATTCTGATGATGATGTTCATGATGTGGATGGTGATGATGATGATCATGTTGTTGATGATGATGATGATGATGATGATGATGAATTTGATGATGATGATAACGATGGTGATGATGATGAAGATGAAGAAGATGATGATGATGAAGATGATGAAGATGAACATGATGAAGATGATGATGATGAACATGGCGATGTTGATGATGATGATCAATGATCAATGATCATGGTGATGATGATGATGATGATGATGAAGATGATGATCATGATGATCATGATCATGATGATGATGATGGTGATGATTATGTTAATGATGTTGATGTTGAGGATGATGATGATGATCAAGATGATGATGATGATGATGATGATGATGATGAAGGTAATGATGAGGATGATGATGATGACGACGACAATGGTGATGATGATGTTCATGATGTTGATGGTGATGATGATGATCATGTTGATGATGATGATGATGCTGATGAAGGTGATGATGATGATGACGATGGTGATGGTGATGATGATGTTGATGATGATGATAATGAAGATGATGATGATGAAGATGATGAAGATGAAGATGATGATGATGATGATGAATATGAACGCTATTTTTGTGTTTACAAAACGTGCACACGATTGGTTTGTATATAATGCGCACGCATTTTGTTTATATAAAATGTGCACGTGTTTTGTTTAACTAAATCGCCCTCGCATATTCTTTAAATTCAAAAATTTATTCCCTCCAAATGATAAGGCCGAGCCTCCACCCATGTTTTCATGGAATTCCTATGCCTATGTGTCTGCTTTGTACTTTGCTTCGGATTCAACATGCCTGTGCCTTGGAGTATGATAAACCATGGCTAATTCAACATTATATCCAAATTTTCAATATGCTTGTCTTTAGCAGTTCGTCTGATTATGTTGCACACCTCCATTTTTTATGAGATTTTAGAAACAGATATGGTTTTTTTTGCAAATTCTAAATATGTAAATTTTAACAAGAATACATAATTTTTTCTATTTTTTTCTTATTTATCTTCTGTCATCACTCCTCAACTCAAAAAACACACTGGTAGTGTTTCGTCCATATCTCTTTCGTTTCTCAACCATTTTAAAACAAAATTGTATGGTGCACTAAAGAACACCAACCTCTACATGCTATAAAAAACCCATTTCCAAATAATTGCATTAAGACATTCAAACGTTGCACCCACAATTGACGTACCGTTTTCGAGGTTTGATCTCTTAGATAATTAAAAATATTATTTTTATTATTGGAAAAATAGTCGCGCAATAGTCCTATATGTTCTCTATATGTATACTAGTTTTCATAAGTTTATTCCATCATTTAGACACTCAGACGTTGCACCCACAAAAACATATACCTTATAATTTGTCCGAAAAATAAAAAGTGCCCGTTAAAATTTATCTAACTTTAGATAGTTAACAACATTTTCAATAGAAACAAAATATATACTTGGAAAGGTCATTCAATTTCCTACATTTCTTGTTTTTTACTGATCGCAATATTCATTGTGTAAGTGTCTCAAAATATCCATGCAAGTTGATGGATGCCTGTTTTTTTAGTTTTGTATTGCATCTAACGCGCCAAAAGAGACCCTCAACTTCTTGCACACACCCTTAAGGACTTCTAGAACATAAGTTGAGGATATTTCCCTACCAATCACCACATAATCTCTGTTGTAAAAAAACAAGGATAGTGCTTAATAGTGTTCATCTGATCAATAATATTAGTGGCATTGTTGTCCGAGTACAACTCCTAAAAGAAAGGATTTTCAGAGAGTTTCAGAGATTTACTATCACAGATAAGCTCATCCTAGCACCACCCATTTCCCAAAAAGAATTATTGAGTCTTCTTCTGTTTCCATAGATGTGAAATAATTTATTATTGTTATCCCCAACCTATATCCACTTAGTCGTACTCTTTTGTCACGGAGTTTCCTCCTTCAATAGAAGGAGATGTTGTTTCTTAGGTATAAGGGAGTCATATCTTAGCTTATTCTCTTCAGAGAACATTCTATCCCTTAATAAGTCATCGAAAAGATGGATTTCATCCTCAATTTCTGCAAGAACCTTGGTGTTTTCTTTTTTCTTATGTTTTTCCCATTTCATCACTTCTATTTTTAAAGACGTAACCTTAGAAACAATGCTACGCACCAAAATTGACTATCGAACAGAAAAAATCAGAAAAGTTGGTCCAATTTTCCTTGACCATAGAGTTAAAATCAATATCCCTCAACCAAACAGGATTGAACTTGAAGGGGTGAGAGATAAGACTATTATCGAAATCCAGTTGCATAATTATAGCCTTATGGTTAGAAAATCCAATCGAGTAGTTCCAAGATCTGTATCTACCCAGAATTTCACAGAGATCTTCGATATAGAACCTGTCAAGCCTCTTAGCAATACCCGCATGACGACGCCTCCCATTTTTCCATTCATCTTACTACATCCTCAATCATATTATATTGGCATTATTTTTTCCAACCTAATAATCAATATAAATTCAAACATTCATCTTACTACATCCTCAATCATATTATATTGACATTATTTTTTCCAACCTAATAATCAATATAAATTCAAACATAAATTTATATTTATGGAAGAGGCTTAGGAACTAGTGATGTTGACTTCCTATACTTTGTAATGGACTTGGAAAATCCTTCATATACTTATCCTAATTTTGGAATGAACCAAAGCATGTCTCCACATCTCTATTAACATTTTGTTCCATGTATGATCTTCCATAATCCCATTAGGTCCTTTTTAACATCGTTATCTAGCAACATGATTTTGTGTAACCTTGAATAGACCTCAACAAAATAAAAGGCCAAATGATTTAAAATGGGCATATACATTGGATCCCTAAGCTGCAATTAAAAATGTAAATGATTCAACATGAACAAATACGTGGCATTCCTAAATTTCATCTGAGGAGCATTCTTGGTTGCATTCTCCGACTTATTCTCAAAGTAAACACTTTGCAAGTTGGAAAACTTGAAATGTCACAAAACCAAATAATAGGAAGAATTCAAAAACTCGTAATCTTTAATAGCTTTAGCATCAACATGTGATTTATTTAGTGAGAACATCTTGAGCTAGACCTACATTGCTACAAAATTCATTTTGTTCTATACAACATGAAATTTGCATGCTTCTAGGGTTACTTGACCTCCCTAATTAAAAAATTAACTACATCTAAAAAACGATGGCATTGTCGATTATCAATAATGACAAGGAAATTTTTAAGGGCCCATACTTATCTTAAAGTGTATAAACACTAGCAAATTTTACTAATTCTCAAAATATCAAACATCATAAAATGTTTGGCAATATTTTTGTAAAAATAAAATTTCTAAAAATTTTATATTCTTATAGGACTCGTAAAAGATTCGTTTTCTATCAAATGACTCGCTTGTGAATGGTAAATTGTAAGTTGGATGGCCAAGAAGTGAGGAACGTTGAGCTAAATAACTTTAGTAAACGGTGGGATTGTTGACAAAAAGGCCAAAATGGATAAATGGACCTTTTTCTGAAACAAAACAATTCTAGATCTTATGATTATTGGAAAACATATTAATGTGTTATTGAGATTTTATGACCAGCGTAGATCCAAATCCTAGGCTCTATCAAGCGCCGAGAATGATCCAATCTTCGTAGGTATCCATTGATTTGATTCAAACCAAAAGACACATCTTTTTATTTAAGGTACACATATAATATTTTATTATTAATATTTAATATTATTTATGACCCACATAATATTAGTATTATTTTTTATTTTGTTATAAACTAACATTACAACATTTCCCCATACATAGTTTTAAAACCATATGCAAGGCCCTTCTATAACCATGGGTTGTTTAGGAGGCTTTGCACATGGTCTTAAAACCATTTGCAAGGCCCTCCTAAACCATGTACAATAAAACTATTGGTTGTTTAGGAGGCCTTGCACATGGTTTTAAAACCATGTGCAAGGCCCTCCTAAACCATGTACAATAAAATGATGGGTTGTTTAGAAGGCCTTGCACATGGTTTTAAAACCAAAAATCATGTGCATGGTTTTAAAACCATGGTTTATGGTTTTAAAACCATGTGCAAGGCCAACATTTTTTATTATTTTGTTAAGTAAAAACATTACAACATCTCCTCCATATTGTGTTTTTTTCCTCACCCATATTTTTTTACGGATTCCTCACCCATATTTTTTTACGGATAATTAAATTTTTACTTTTTTATTGTTTTGTTAGGTAGGAAGATTACAACATCTCCCCCATATTAGGTTTTTTTTATGGGTGACATTTATTTTGACCTATAATTAAAAAATATATTTTTTTATTAATAAAAATAACATTACTTAATGTTACATAACGTTACGTAACGTTACAAGATCTCCATCTCCCCCATACTGGGCTTAGAGCGCCTCTCAGGGCAATTATAGGTAAAACAAGTTAATGTGTTATGTGTTCATTATTAGAAACCTTTGACACATGATTTGATTTCTTACAAAAGTGTAGAGTTAAAATAATTGAAAAGAAAATGAAGGAAAAAAATAGTGAGAAAATTGAGAGCACCACAAATATACTTCTATTGCATATCAATTTAATGTTTTTTACCTATAATGTATAATTTAATGTTTTTTATTTAATTATTTTTAATAAAAAAATATACTAGTTAATTTAATAATATTTTTTCTTCAATGAAAAACATAATTGAAATAGTGGATTAACTCAAGTGATTTCTATTGTGTATATGTTTTGTATTTCTATGTAAGAAACCGACTAAATCATATAATCATAAGCACCATAAGTAATTACACCGAAGGTATTATTACACCTAAGGTGTTATTTAAGGGGCTGCCCCTCTGAAGGTTTCGTCGTCTAGATCCATAAATGCTTAATAACAAACTCCCATCTGCAGTGTCATCTGTCAAGTTGAAGGAATGTGCATGTGTCAAGTTTATCAAGTTGAAGGAATGTGACATGTCAAGTTGAAGGAATATGCAGCGCAATATATCACCCATCCAAGTCGAAGTCAAAGACAAGTGCAGAGCGATGTAAATGATGTTGTTTCCCTCCCAACATCCACGTCTTCTTGATCTGCACCGCGGTAGCCATCTGCATGGCTACAAGGAGGAGCAGGTGCTGGATATTAATTTCTTTTTTAAAATATGAAAACAACTGGAATCAGCTTAATCCATCGATTCAGGTACGATTCCCATGCCAGGCTCAAAGAATATGATGTAGAGAGCCATTCCCATTATGGCAAGTGACCCTGTAATAGTCACACCATTGATATCTAAGAGTGACCATGTAACAATCACACCATTGAGATCTAAGATTCTTTTGTCTGTTCACTAAATTCTCATGCAATAATAATAACACAAAATCTCATCATTTGTAATGATGTTAAACCATACCCTTTTGGTTGGTTCTGATTGATAGAATCCACAACTGTTGGTGAGGCACTCAATACAGGTCCAAGGCTGGTTTGTAGTTTGATAAGCTGGGAAAATATAGTTGCTTTCTATCCTCAAGGATTTCAATCCGCTGAGTACGAGAGGAGAGTTAATCTTTGTGTAATGGAATACTCCTGTGAGCATGGCAAGCGATATGATAACTCAACTCATGCTCAAGATTGCAAGCATCATCCTTCTTGTTTTGTCAATGAGATACATTCCCAATAAGGAACCCAGTGCATTCAATCCTGATCTTATTGGCGATAGGAGAAAAGCTGGAAGCAAAGCTGCAACCAACAACAGGAAGTTTATTGACACACAGGCAAGAATTACGTCTGCTGATAAGATTAAATTACTGTCATTTATAGGATTGCAACACATGGGCAGCCAAGCACAGAATTAAAGGCATCCAATCACAGCATTAAAGAAGTTAACACTACTCAACACATGCACAGGAAAATGAATGAAAACAAACTCTATTACGCTCGCCATCAATATCAACACACGGAGAGGAAAACAGATAAAACATCATCTAGGTGTTTAAACCATGTGCATCAATACAAAAATACCAATATAATTTGCTCGTTAGAATTAGCCAGGCATTAGAAACCTCCCAACTGTAAATTCATGTTGGCAAACTAAATGTTAAAGAGCAGAAGAAAGAAAGATACAAGGAAATTAAATTTTAAAGGGCAAAAAAAAGATACAGGGAGATTCAAAACCTGGACTCATGGAGTTACCAAGTCATCCTACACCCTGCGAGGCCAAAGGATTGCCTTTCGATCACGTTTCCAGCACAAAATCGTCTGGGATTGAATGATTTATGTAGCGCAGAGTTCTGAAAGGTCGCTTTTTAATTATGGGTTTCAACATATTTTATATTTGGATTTATTTGGGAGAACGACATCTGTCAGGCAGTTTAGCTGTCACAATAGATTTTGGTTTGCATGATCGCTTTGGAATGCACGAGCTACCTAAACACTAAGCTTAACCATTACCTTTTCTAATTGTTTTTCCCTATGAAGTATGCTAAAGCTATCCAATCTTTCAACATGGGCATAATAAGGAATAGATAGTTTTTATTTAGCTCTTTGGCTGAAGTAGCATAGCATAACCAAAGGTACAGCCATTTTTTTGGCAGCCCCCACCTTGAAAACATTGCACATGGAGGCAACGTCCGAGCTCCCTTGAATTTACAAATGTACACCACCAAATTCTTTAATGGCAGCATTCACACTACCAGGTTATATCATTTGACTGACTCAATGCTCTAAGTCCCTCAACATTCAAAATTGAACCCTTCCCATCCCTTCCAAAGGGTTCTAGCCCTTCCTAGAAGTGCAAAGTTAAAATTGCCCTTCAAAAAAATTTAAAATCTGAATTTTACCCTTCCAATTATGAAGCGCATAATTTATATCAACATTTCAAAAGAAGGGCAACATTTGAAATTACCCATCCATATAAATTTCTCAACATGTTGAAATTTCTATGCTATAAAGTTAAACTCATCATTCAAAATATTGGAAAAATGATAAATTATAATCACTCACTCACTCACTCATGTCATGCACTGAGTGCTTAGTTGTGTAATATGACCAATAATTAGTGATGACTACGAGGCACTAGCCATCAAGATGTGACTCTGATTCCTGATTTACTTGGGGCTTCAATATAAAGTGTGGCAATGTGTCAAAAACTATGACTATAATAAAAAAGAACAACTAATAGTCTACTATTAGGCCCGAAACGAGCTCTCTACCTATGTGAACCTCGCTACCAATGTCCACTCATTTTTCGTCAAACTAAAATTCAAAAGGTCAGTTTGATGAGTCCTCATCTACAAGACTTCATTTTTTGCATGAATATCATCGACTCACGACAACTATAAACAACACCCAATGTCGTGCAAATAAAAATAATGGCATGTAGCTAGGATCAGAAACTGTGCAGAGGTTGATTTATGCATTGCTATAGAGAGGTGTCGTTGGGCACACGATATGGAAAAACAATGGTTATTAATAAAAATAAAAATAAAACAATTGTTGGCTCAAGAATAGTCTTCAATTTGATGGGTGGCATTATCGTGATGTAATCTCCCTCCACCCTTCCAAATATTTGTGGTTTCTCACAACATTTGTCCTCGACACCACCAAAATACATATAAATATTAATTGTCTTTACATCCTCTTCCCTTAAATCCCCATCTCATGGTCATAACTAAGGATTATTATGCATGCACATCCTCACCTTATAATACGAATTGGGTCTAGGCACAGAGACAACCATTAAATATTAAATGTGTCAGGACGCAAAGAGTAAGAGACAACTATAAGTAAGTCTTATATTAAATTTACCATATAAGTCTTTAATTAACACTATCAAGTGAGATTTGGATTGTTGTGATCTTCTTATCACTTCTCACTAATGTGATTGCAAGGAATTATTTTAAGGTGAGGTCCATAATTTTAGGTCTTCTTCATTATCATGCCTTTTGGTAAGGCAATAAAGAGGGTAGTGGCCTCCATCAACATGGAAAATGGTTTCGACATAGACTTATACACATTAATTGTTTTCATTAAATAACTTAAATTCCTACATGTGACTGTCGATTCTGGACTAGTACAAAACACAAAAACATTTAGAGCCCCAAGCCCTTAATTACTCACACCTAGAACTTTCTCAAATCTATCCATTAATAAACTTCTTTTGGTATTTTGGTTCAATTTAAAAGGTATACTATTGAGACTCGGACATGCAATGAGTTGCAAGGGTTCAATTGACTTAGGATTGATTCCATTGCTCCTCCATCCGATACATGCATTCTTTCACGACAAGTGTTGAACAAAAAAATTTGATGCCCTCACCCCAATTATGCTAGCGTTGCTAACTTGCTTAGTATGTAGGATTTTTTTTTAATGTTTTCTGAGTTCTGTATTAGTTTTTCTTAGGTGTGCAATCCTTATCATTCTTACATCTCTCAATCTTGGATTGCATGTAGATGCCCCAATATTGTTATGACATAGTCTAAGTAGTTTTTTGTATAATGAAGTGTGCTCCAACTTGAAAAAATACAATAAAATAGTTGTTATGTTACTGAACTATAAAACTAATGATACACATATGACAACTTAATGTGTTCAAAATAAGTTTTATTGAAAATATATCATTTTTTCCTGTAAATAGTAAGAGGTGCTCAATTGTTAAAAAATGTAAAAATTTGAAAGAACAATTTTATTTTTTAAATTTTTTTTGTGAAAGGGTTTAGTTAATTTATACTTGTCAATTGAAGTACAATTATTTATATTACCCTTCATCTCTGAAGGGTTCCATGAATAAATGCCCTTCCAATTGAAATTAAGACCCACCCTTCAAATTTGATCACTGAGTCCCAGTACACTAAGACAATGAAGGCAATAAAAGAGGACTCAGACTAATTCCAAAGAAAGAGCTATGAGATTTGGTATAGACTACTTCTCCCCGTGTATACCGAAGGTCAGTAGGATCCACCCCGTGAAAAAATGGAATAATGGGAGTCATCATCTCCAGCATGAGCACAAGCCCGTTCAGACACCATCATGATTCGGCATAAGCGGGAGAAAAATTGCAATATGGGCGGATGCGATTCCAATGGTCTCTTTTATTTGAGAGGTTAAGTCTTCTCCCCCTTCTCATTTTATCTTGAATTCAAGATGTAATATGTGTATAATAATTTACCTATAGTTGTATTTATATTCTAATATTGTATTTATTTTCTTGTGAATAGATAAGGATGAGGGAGAATCGCTAGATAAGGTGGTTGATGATGTGTTCAAAAAAGGGGTTAAAACACATATGAGTGTGGCCACATATCCCACTGGTTGGTTTGGATGAGAAAGTGAAATATTTTGAAAGGAAAATATCATTGCAGCATGAGCACAGCAGATGAGTTCAGATCGTCAGCATCACTCACTTAGGTGGAGTGGGGAATACCCCTCTCACAAAAAAACTCTTTAACAAGGAGAGTTCAAATTATAGAAAATCTTACTTTTTAGCCGACATAAGAGAAAAGGATAAAGGCTCATTGCATTCCTTGCAGAGTGAAGTTCTTAGGGGTTTGAACAATAGGAATCAAGGTATAGAGATGCTCAGGCAGTGTTTTGTATCTTCTAAAATTTACTACTCTAAATTTTCCCTTGGGATTTTGGGACTTTTTTGCTTTGTAATATTATGGGGAAAACATTGACTTAATCATTAAATGTTTTCAAATTTAAAAACTTTATGTACAAAAACGTTTTGGAGGAAACTTATTTTCACTTATGTGACGATTTAGAAGTTTGATGTAACTTATTTTCACTTATTTTCCTAGACTTGCGTTCATCACATAAACTTATATTATCTATACACGTAACTTTCTCTCATTTTTGAAACATATCGAATTTCTCTTCGGTGTTTCATTTCCCTGCTTTGGGGTATGCTAGTTACGACACATTTTGATATGTTATAGAGAAATTTATAAAAGAGTTTTAACCATGCAACAATATATATATTAGTTGTGTAGTTAGAAAGTATGTTAAGAGTTATTGACACTATTTCATGTGAGACTAATTTAGAATTGTATTTGAAACTAAAATATTTTGTAACAAATATTTGATAGCCAATATAATGTCTACTCTCTTTCCAGATTGCGAAAAAAAAATCAGCTCAAAAAAACTATAACTTGGTATTCATGATTGAATCGAAGTTATAATAGAAAAACATGTAAATTTATTTCATTGAGCATAAAAAATAAAACTCAAAGAGGTACATCTGTACAATGATACTGGAAACAACTAACTTGCCAAGACTAAATAATAGAGACATGATGCATCTCAAAACAAAACAATAAAACTTCTTAACTTACACTATCATAAGCAAACTAATGCTGATTAGAGGACCAAAATTACTAAAAATATAAAAATTGTAAGATCGAACTAATAAACTTTGAGGGATCCTTTAGCAACTTTGAAAAATCCTCAAATTATTCAAATAAGAGGATGCCCTTGGATGCACCAATACCTTTTTTGATAAAAGATTAGCAAGCTTGTTGAATTTTTTGTAAATATGTGAAAATGATAAATGAGTATTTAAGAAATACTTAACAATCGTGATCCTATCACACCACTAATCTAGAATAGCCACATGAAAAGAAGCCTGAAGTCTTTGTCCCAGTCCACTACAGTTTTTGAGTCCCCACGGATTCGTATCAATGAAAAGTCCTTGAATTGGGAAAAAAAAGGCAGGCCCCATAGCGCCAATAATGCATCTCGAGTATTTTTTCCTATTCCAATACCCATCCATAATAAATATTGTTTCCTCTCAGCAACCTTGATCACCACAATGACCAAAAGAAGCATATCCATCAAATAAACCAATCACACCTTCAACAAGAAAGACAGGTTCAGTTATTATCTTTTGTTTCTTTAAGCCTTGTTTTATGTGGAACTCTCTATATAAACCCAGTATTTTAATGTTGATCCTCTATGAATTTTTCCCAACCTCTTCAAAGATCCAAATATTCCTAGCTTTCCAAATTACCCAACATACAAAGGAAGGAATCTCCTTATGCCATGGAAACTATTGAACCCACACTTTCGAATTGTCCTCAAACGTTGATGGTGTGTAGGCATCAAGGATATGTAAATCTATAAGAACCTCATACCAAAATGAAAAAGCAAAACAACAATCCACAAATATATGATTAACAGACTTAGAACTTCTTTTACATAGAGAACATATATGGGGACTAGCAAAACCTCATTTGACCAAGTTATCCCAAGTTAGGATATTGTTTTCCAAACATAAACAAATGAAGAATTTAATTTTTTCTTGAATGCTCCAATTCCATATCTTTTTTATGCCACAATTTCTCTATAGAGACATCGGATTCAACTAAGATTTCCTCATAGGCATATTTGCATTAATATGCCCATCATCTTTGCTCCACTTCCAAACTAGTATGTCATCATCATTAGAAGGTCTAATGACAAGGTGGTTTAATCCTTAAACAAACTGATTCCATTCATCTACCAAAGGATTTGTTAGTCCTATATCACCTATATAAATCCAATAAGAAGATATATCGTCAATCATATTCTTGGCATGAGCTAATATATAGCATCCAAGCTCTAATAACTAGGTAAAAAGAGGTTGTGACAGACTATAAAATTACCCCTGCCAACAAAGGGATCCACCCCCATATGAACCATTTTACCATTCCAAATCCCACATGCAATCCAAGATCCCATCCATGGGTAGTCCTTCAGAAATCCATTCCAAAAGTTGAAGGCTTGGGAAATAGATTTATTTTTCTTCCTAATCCACTGCACAATTGGGATACTTTTAAGGTATTTAGAATGTAAAATATATTTCAAGAGCCCCAAACCAATAATATTCCTCCACATATGTTTAATACTTAAATCAACAGTGAACCATAACATATTTTTTATGCCCCATCTCCCCAATGATTTGGGTAAATATATTATATCCCAATTACCTAGGTCAAGTTTAGACTTGCCAACATTACCATACCAAAAAAAGTGCATCATCTTTCTTCGCATGTTGTTGATAAAAGATAAAGGAATATTTACAAGAGAGGGCCAATATACATGAATTCTCTCTAGAACTAACTTTCACGAGATTAATCCTTCCACCCAATGAGAGCCATTTAAAGCACCAGTAGTCAATCTTTTTTTTCCAATTTCCAGAAAACCACATCCAATCTTCCTTAACCTAGCTGTTTGGATTTAGAAATTACCCCATATATTTAAATCCATCAAGAAGAGTCAGATATATATGGGAAGTGGACATATATTTGATCCAAAACAATTCCATCAATAACATTATATATGAAGAAATATTTTTGTATGCTCGCCTCCATTCCCAAGGAAGCACAACAAAGATTAATAAGATCATGATAATCTTCCCACTCTGCAACAAACCCATCACCCAATAATAAGACATAATCTAAAAACAAAAAGTAATAAAATGCAATGAAGTCACTTTAGCAGAAGCCAATTTCTTCAAATCGGGCGGCTAGACTCAAACCGGGGTTGTTGTTGATGAATGAAAATGCCTAGAATTTATGCAATTCCATAACTCATTAAAGGGTGTTAATGATAAGTGAGTTAAGATAATTAATTAAAATTGAATGGGTCATCAGAGCAACAAGTGTGTTCACCATGTGCCATATATTAGTACATGGAAAATCTCAGGACATTGGGGAAGCAGTTAGTGATGTGGTAAGTATATCAATTTTAGTCTTTTCGATGATAAATTGCACGAGGAATCAAGTACTTAGGTCTGAGACAAGAGATGATGTTTGCATGATTGAATTAAATATAATGGACGGGTTCATCGTGTGGGAACATGGGAGGATCTCGTTTAAAGTTTGTTGTTTCATGCATATGCTTCGGTCGCATTGTATTAATTTACTAGTGTAACAATATTTGGAGGGTTGTTTGTGGAAAATCTGCAATCTTCAGCCCGTCTTCTAGAGGGAACAAAACATGAATTGCATAATATATGACAGTGATTCCAGTGTCGAATATTTCCCATAACACATATTTCAGTAAAATTAGAATTAGAAACATTTATTCCAAGTACATCACCAAAATTGAGTTTTTTTGGATTTTTGGATCCAATGTTTAATTGTAAATTTATTAAAATGTGTGTTTCGGAGCATGGAATACAGAGGGTCTTGGCAAAAGTTAAGTTTCTCTAGAACATGGTCACCACCCTAAAGCAACGTACGATATACAATGAACGTAGGTATGAAGAACAACCCAGTCAAATTGAAAGAGGAACACATAGCCTAGGAGGCTAAGTTTAGAAGGAGATTTGATGCTCACAAATGTAAATATAGGATATATTTTTTTACACTGGATGATGGAGAACTAGATAAACATAGTAGCAATAAAATCAAATCCCCCATGCTTAAGGATGAACATGAATTTCCAAGCATGCTTTGTGGAGAGGGCTAATTCTCCAATTTCTCTTAGTTGTTGAATGTTTTGCAATTTTGTGTAGTTGTTAGGAACATTTTGTCATATTTATAGCAATAGATTGGGTAGAACAATGATAAAATTACCTCAGTTAGGAGGATGTTTTGTGGTTTGCAAATATAGGTTATCTTTTGATTTAGTTATTGTGGACAATAAAAAATTATTCAAACATATGTAATTTTGTTGTATGGCTCAACTACTCTCCTTTTTATAATAAAAACTTCTACCTGTTTTGGTTTAGAAAAAAAAACAAACAATTTCTTCACTAGGGGCTCACCTTGTTAACCAATATCATATCACGTTCATTCATAAAGGGGGGTTTTTAAATATTGAAAATAAGGTCAATATATTGTAGGTATTGGGGGGCATGCAGTAGTGTATGTGGGGTTTATAGGTATTCGAGGTTATAAAAATTGGTATATAGTAAAAATAGGGAATAACTCATAAATAAAGGGTTGTTTAAATTGGAAATATATATTAGGATGGGGGCTCAAAAAAGGATTTTGGTAGGTATATATCAATATGTAGTTAAAAAAGGGGTATTCTTTAATATCCCATGAATGAAGGCTCTATGAAATAATTTCACTGAGTGAAGACCTCGTGAATGTCTTATCCTTCTTAGCTTTCCCTTTAAGTCTACTAAGGAATTCCACTACAAGCAAGAATAATAAAGGAGACAAGGGACATCCTTGTTGAAGGCCCCTAAATATTTTAAAGAAACCTAAGGGATATCCATTTACTAATACTAAAAAATTAGTAGAGGAAACACAAGACATCGTTCATTTTATCACCAACAAAGGAAGACTTATGAGAAGAAGGTCCAATCTAAGAAAGACCCAGAAAACTTTGTCATATGACTTCATTAGATCCATTTTGAGGATAAGAGCAGCCAATTTCTTAGATTTAATGGAATGAATACATTCTTAGGTGACCCCAATGGTATCATCTATTTGTCTCTTGTTCAGAAACCCAAATTGTTCCTAAGATATGCACTTAGCATGCTTTGGCTTGATTCTATTTTCTATTACCATGGATATAATATTATAGACTATATTACAAAGAGAATAGTTCTATTCTCATTAAATAAATTAGGCTTAATGTTCTTAGCGATAATATCAATGAACACATAATTTAGGGAGACTAAAATAAAACCATTAACCTAAGATTCTTCTAGTAACCACCCTCAACATATAAACTCATAAAATAGTTCAATTGTCCATCCATCTGGAGCAAGACTTTTGGACTTGGCAATTTTTCTGATAATAGCTCCAATTCTATTCAAAGTGACTTATTTACCAACTTGATAACCTTCTTCCTAAGTGAAGAATCTGGGGTAATGTTGAATCACTTTAATTTGTACTGAGATATTTGTTCTTTAAGGGTCCCTAACAATATTTGAAAAATGTGAAGAAAAAAAATTTTCCAAATTCTTTTTTGGAATTTATAACCTTCCCTTCATTATCCTTTAGATCCTAGATGGCATTGTAATTTCCTCTTTGGTTGGCATACTTATGAAATTCATACCATGTGGTAACAAAATAATATGGTCTTATGATCTATAGAAATGGGTTCCACACTACATATTAGCATTATAGTATGTGGCATCATACTTTAGTTAATTCATGAGTTTTAGTAGCATAGTTGAAAGGCAACATATTAGAAGTTCCAATAATTCAAACCCTACTTTTTTTCACTTAAATCCCAAGTGGCCATGATGCCCATATCACCATGAGTAATCATCTTACTTCTCTTACAATCTTCTAGTTTCAAATACAATTCTAAAACAAACCAAATAATTAATAAGGTCTGATAACCAAAGTTGGTCTCATTGGCCATCATCTGTTGAGTTTAGTTTTCATTGATGTCAAAGAAGTTCATTAATGTCAAAGAAAGGGATGAAGTGGCTGTTGAGTTTTGTTGTCATTGATGTCAAAGAAGTTCATTAATCTCAAAAGGAAGTGATGATGTGGAATGTGTGATGAGGCTAGGAAACCACATGACCGTGTTCTAGTGCTATCAGGAAGTCATTGTTGCAATCTAACATTATTCTGGAACACTATGACAATTTTGGAAATTGACTAAGTCTCTCCGAAACGGTTTATTGAATCATCCATGTTAGCATAACTCATCCAGCCACTGCGAAACGGTCGCCTGAATCATCCATGTTGGCGTAACTCATCTAGTATCATCGAAACGACCGGAGAGATTGGGAAAATATTTTTTCAACACAGTTGAAATAAATCTGCCGACATCGTCGGAGCTGACTCCCGAGTGGGCGCCGAAGCAATTGGAGAGGTTGATAAAATATTGCCGATAACAAAGTTTGTCGAGTGTTCAGTTCAACTCAGAGTTTTTCGCTGAAACAGTCGCATGCCCCGAAATCAGAAGAAAAGGGATAAGGCATCTGATACAATCAGTATGACTTAGACAATATCATCGATACAATCGAACGATACATCGATACGCAGAGAAAAGGTGACAATGTCGCTGATAAAATCAATCGAAGCACCGATATGCTGAGAAAATGTGACAATGTCAACGATACGCCAACACAATCTTCTATTCGGGTTACTAGACCTAGCGGTTCTTCTAAACATAGAACCTAACTAAAATGCTGTACAGTCAAGTAAGGATGAATGACTAAGGACGTGACTAACAAACATAGTTTGTTTTTAATAATAACATGGACATATTATTTTTGAAAATGTGTGTTTATGAATGGATATGAGTGTCCAAAATAACGTTTAATGAAGAGGCACATCTTCAGAGCGAATTTTTGTGAATATTGAAAAAGTATGATGTTGTAAAGGTATGGAGGAAGTATTTAAAATGAAGTTCAAAAAGAAAAGAAGGTCTCTTCGTGATCCAGATTAATGCAGCAGTAGCAATAGACAAAGACCAAAAAAGAGCCAGTGACAATAATCGTAAATGAGATCTAGAAAAAATATAAAAACATACTAGGGTGGCAGGGTGGTGCTAGGGAAGGCTACATGCCTACAAGGGGTTGTAGCCTCCTTCCAGTAGTAGCTAGTAGATATGGTGTTGTAGCATCCTTTTATTAGCAGCTAATAAAATTAGGGGGTTGTAGCCTCCTTCCAGTAGTAGCTGGTAAATAGGGCGTTGTAGCATCCTTTCAGTAGCAGCTGATAAAACTAGGGGGTTATAGCCTCCTTCTAGTAGTTGTTGGTAAATAGGATGGCATACCATCCGTGTGTATTGTAGTAGGAAGAAACTATTTGTAAATATAATTTTGTAGTAATAGGATGTATTGGTGGTTTTTCCAATTGGGTTCCACGACAAAATTTGTGTTCTTTGTTTCTTATTGATTTTGTGTGTTAATGATTAATGTTAAAAGTGGATTTTAAATTATAAAAGTTAACAATATGGATTCACGCCCCCCTCTCAGTATTGTCTAGTATTCCAACAATTGGTATTAGAGCGGATTCCTTCATTACAGTTTAACCACTGGAAGGAAGATGCTAAATAAAAGCCACTATGGATCAACAAGAAGGGTTAGCCACCAACAGAACACCACTATTCACATGAGAAAATTATGCATACTAGAGTGTGAGAATGAAGTGCCATCTGATCTCTCTTTGATGGAATGTTTGGGCAGCAACTGAAAGAGAATATAAAAGTATAGATGACAACCTACCTACAAATAGTGTGGAGCTAGGCCAATCTGAGGGTAATGCAAAATCCTTAAATGCCATCATGTGTGGGTTGACAAACACTTTATTTGTAAAAGTCATGCAATGAAAAACTTCCAAACAAGCTTGGGATAAGTTAAATATTATGTATGAAGGGGAATCCAAGGTCAAAGAATCCAATCTTTAGTCATATAGAGGGTAGTTTGAGAGCCTAAAAATGAAAGAAGAAGAAAACATTGTAGAATACCTTCTAAGAGTAGATGAAGTTGTAAATTCTATTAGAGACCTTGGAGAAAAAATAAAGGAAAGAGAAGTAGTTGATAAGGTACTAAGAACATTTCCAATGAAGTATGACTCAAAGGTGTACACTTTATAATAATGAAATGACCTTGATATTGTGACAGTAGATGAACTACATTGGATTCTCACTACATATGAGATGAGAATGGGGCAGAATGATCCTTCAAGAAAAGAGGCATCATTTAAAGCCATAAAAGATTCAAAGAATTATGAAGCTCCATCCAAAAACCATTCAGATATTTCATATGATGAAGAATCCATCTTTATTAAAAAAACTTGAAAGAGGTATTGGAAAATACATAGAAAAGCTACCCCTAAAGTGTTTTAGCTGTGGAAGAATTAGACACTTTGCTTCAAAATGTCCTTACTCTAAACAAGATGATAGTGATAAGAGAGAAGTCTCAAAGAAGTTCAAAAAGGGTAAAAAGGGAAACAAAAAGAAGATTCTTTACACAATGGAAGATAGTAAAGATGAAGATACAAGTGGAGATGAAGAAACATAAATTCTATTCATGGGAATTGATACTCAAGCTCATAATGGTGAATCATATGAGGAAGGTATAGTAGACTAAAAAGATGAACTCATTAGTGCTCTTGAAGAACTTGCAAAATGCATGAGAAAGAACAGACAATCAAACCATGTCATTAGCGAGTTGGAAACTCAACTCCTTGAGGCCAAAAAGATTGAAGAGGAGCTAAATTTGTAGCTCAAAATAAGAATACAAGATTCTGAAATCTTTAAAGAAGAGATCATGCAGCTTAGGAAAAGGATTGATGAAGAAGCTATCAAATTAAAGTTTCAGAACAATTCAAAGGTCTTAGATGATATCTTAAGTATCCAAAGACCATCAAGTGATAAATCTAGTCTAAGATATGAAAAAGCAAAGAAGCCATAATATTCAACTTTCACTGACCAAGGTGGAAATAAAATAAGCTATGCCGATGTACTAAAAAGTCTTATGAAAAAGTAAGAAAGCAAGAAATCTGGTCCATCCTCCTATGACAAAAATAGAACAAATGAAGTGTCCAAAATACTAGTGACAAATAGATATCAGCATATTTTTTTGGGTCACTGTTACGCTTGTAATAAATTTGGTCACAAAGCATTAAATTGCAGACCCCTTAGAAAGTTTCGAGAATACAAGAAGAATTCACCTAGTAACAAATCAAAAGGAAGAAATCTTCGATAATTATTCGAGGTGGTAGGGAGGGGGCGGAGTTTTTTTCACTCTAGATGGATCTTTGGAAACTAGGTTCGCTTTGGGTCTTGGAGAAGACACTAATAACATGGCCGAAGCCTTGGCTTTATGGCAAGGACTGAGGATCACCAAGACCCTTGGAATATCTGAGTTAACTATCGTCGGAGACTCCAGAATTGTTATCCGTGCTCTAGCCGAGAATCTAATTCCTAGTCAAATGCTCCTGCGGTGGCTTATCCACAAAATCATGGCCCAGGTCCCCTCCTTCAAAAAATTTGAGTTCTACCATGTGTTACGGAAAAATAACATAGAGGCTGACATTGAAGCAATCCTGGGCTCCACTCTTAGCCCCAGGGAGATAATTATTAATGGTCTGGCCTCCCATTGCTCTCCCCCATAGGACCAGGGCTATGATCTTGTGGGATTCCCCTTTGTGGGCCCCTACGATCTGGTCTGCTTCATGCCGTTTGGATCTCAGGACAGGTGGTGTTAAGGTGTCACATGGCTTAGCGTCGGCAGGTGAGGTGAGTTTAATTGCTTGCCCCGGTTGCGGTCAGTTCACCTGGTGTAAAGTTGAAAGGATTCTTGCGTTCATGCCCGTTCCGTGCCTCATGGATCTCAGGACAGGTGGTGTTAGGTCAGCACGTGGTTTGGCGTCGACAGGAGAGGAGTGTTTAAATGCATGACCAGGTGCGGTCATTTCTCCTAGAATGAATTTGAAAGGAGTCTCGTCGAAGCTGGATTTTTCAAGTGTTATCATGGTAGTCTTTACTGCTCATGTATTGGGGGATATGGTGACACCTGGTGTGAATTTGAAAGGAGTCTTGTCGAAACTGGAGAATTCAAGTGTTTTCATGGCAGGATTAATTGCTCGCTCTTTGGGGGATACGATGCTGCCAGTGCCTCTGGGTGTCTTTTCTTTAAAGCATTGGTTCAATGAGGAAGGTCACCTTATCAAATGCATGGTAAAATTTGGCCTTCTCCGGGATCTCTATCGTTTGGTTATTGTTAAGAATTTGCTGTTAGTCAGGATGGATGCTGGGTCTTATTTTGCCATTGCACCTGTCACCCCTAACCTCATGGAGGTGAAGGTCAGAGACCTGAAGCATGACCTCAAGTTGTTGCAAAACCAGGTCAATGCAATTGACTGTGAAGGTGGAAGGAGCTTGGACAATGTGAGCAAAGACTTGGTTTTTTTGCGTAAGAAGCTCAAGTGCAAGGTGAAGCGGTCAAAAAATGCTTGATCCAGGAAAATTGTTGAGATAGAAATTAAGGTAGATAAGCTAGCCCTCAAACTCTTCAAGCATGAAGCCTCTGGTCCCGGTATTTTGGCTAGCTCGGATGGGTAGTTTATGCATGTTCATGGATGGCTTTTTGTTGGTTTGTCGTTTTCCATGTATAAGTCTCTCTGACACTATGGATAGATTAAGTCTCGATGTTAGATTCTCTGAACTCCCATCTATTTTCTGAACTATTTAGTTTGCACTCTATTATAAACTGGTAATGCTTTGCTACTTCCACAAGGGCGTATTTGGAGGCTTTAAAGCCACTTTGCCTATTCCACAAGGGCGTATTGCGAGACTCTAAGTTTCTGTTGCCGCTTCCACATGAGAATTTTGTAATTTTGGTTCTACTTGGTGGTCACACCACCCCCTAATATACTATAACCGTTACTGTCAAAAAAAAAAAAACAAAAGGAAGAAATCATAACCACTTTACAGTTCTTCAAAGATATGACCTAGAGTGTTGCATGTAATAACTATGGACACATGGCACGAAATTGTAAACTGATGACTCCTATAAAGAATATTTTTGCAAGTAAGTTTCAATACAAAAACAAAAAGAAGGATTGGAAGAAAACAAGAAATCCATGATTTCCCTATGCGCAATAGAGAAACAAGATCTATGGAATATAGATAGTGGGTGTTCAAAACATATGACAGGTGATCCAACCAGGTTCATAAAATTAAAAGATAATAAGGGTAGAGTCACATTTGGAGACAATAAGTCTTCCAAAATAATTGGTAGATGTACATTTGTTATCAATAGTAAGATCAAAGAAGAAAATGTGTTACTAGTAGAAAAACTTAAGCCTAATATCCTCAGTGTAAGTCAAACATGTGACCAAGGGAACATCTGTATTTTTACTCTAAGAAATGTGAACTAGGAAAAAATACTTGGGAAGAATTGTTGGCACTGCTGTAAGAAATTCAAACAATGTATACATCCTAGAAAATGAAAATAATGCCACATGAGTATGGTTGATGAAAGTTGGTTATGGCACAGAAGGATGGGACACTTCAATTTTGATAATATTGTCAAGGTAAGTAAGAAGGAAGTTGTGAGAGGCTTGCCTAAAATTGTGAAACCTCTAAACTCACTTTGTAGACATTGTCGACATGGGAAGTTGCAAACTAAATACAGTTTCAAAACAAAAGAACATATGACCTCACATCCTCTAGAAATAGTTCACACTGAGATTTGTGGACCAACAAGGAATAAAAGTATACAAGGAGAATACTATTTTATGCTTCTCATTGATGACTATACACGGATGACTTGGATAAAATTTCTCAAAGAAAAATCAAAATCTTTTGTAAACTTCAAAATCTTCAAAGCAATGGTTGAAAATGAAATAAACAAAAAATCAAATGTCTTAGATCAAAAAATGGGGGAGAGTTTACCTCAAATGAGTTCAATGATTTTTGTGAAATACATGGGATTAAAAGACAATTTTCATCTACAAATACTCCTCATCGTAATGGTGTTGTTGAAAGGAAGAATAGAACAATCCAAGAAGCTGTTAGAACAATGCTCAATGAAGCAAAGTTGTCATATGCATATTGGAGAGAAGCAATATACACAGGTGTCTATATACTTAATAGAGGACAACTCAAAGTGAATAAGTGTTAAAATTGATGTGCCATTTAGATCTTCAAGCACTGAGTCAAATATTATTGATGTAGTAAAAGGAGAATGAAGATACACATTGAACAAATCAAACCACAATGGAAACCACTGAGTATAGCTCAAATAATTACAGTATCATTGTCATTAATTAATCTAGTGTTACAATAGTGTTACATAGGAAAAGAATTCGAATCATTAGGGATGAATTCAAATCTCCCCACTGGATGTGACTGTATCTGATTGACTAGTTAACTAAGGATGTCTCAATCACTATCGGATTCCAATTGGTTAACTCCATATGTCTAATCAAGTCACACAATCAGTAATAATCAGTTAACTCAGCCTAACTAAAGTGGTAGGTGAGGAAAAAATCCTTATCCACATATAGTCATGTCTAACTGGCGCTAACTGAGCTGATTGTGATCTAACTAAAAGTAACTGGAAAATAACTAAGCTTAACTAGTTCCAACTCCAATTGACTTATGGAGGTTGGTGTTGGGACTCCCAATGTCTCCTAAAATGTAGGGATTTTCCTAGGAGGCGCCTAAACGGATGCATGCAAGTGCAGTAAGAGGAAGTTAGCCTCTATCGGTGTTCCCCACGCTCTAGTAACTGGTACATGTGGCCCCATTATGCCATGTGGACCCAATGGTACTAGTGGACCCAATAATTAAATAAAACTCCTAAGTTAGGCAAAAATAATCTAATAGACAGTTTGGTCAAGGGAGGATTATAAATCCTAACAATAAGGACAAGACTCCTTATGAACTATGGTATGGAATACCAGCCTCAGATAAATACTTTAGATTGTTTGGCAGCAAGTGCTGCATTAAAAGGAACGAGGATGATCTTGGCAAGTTTGATTGAAGGACTAATGAAGGTATATTTTTAGGACATTCATCCACCAAGAAGGCATAATAAAAGGTTACACAATATTGTAGAAAGTTCAGATGTAATAATATATGACATGAAACCAAGAAGGATAAGAATTCATCATGGAGATATAAGTACAAATGATGAAGAAAAGGAAGACCTGCAAAAAGATGAAAGTATTCATGATGAAGAAGAGGAATTAGAGGAGGGAGAAACACTGGAAAGATGTTAATAATATTCTCCAAGATCTGATACAAAAAATCCATCTAGAAGAATACAAAAAGATCATCAATTACAAAGATGATGGAGTCATTACAAGGAGAAAACTACTATTTAATGAACAAGCCCTACTCTTAGTAGTGGAACCTAAGAATTTTACAGAAGCCAAAAATAATGATGAATGGATCAAGGCCATGAATGAAGAACTGGATCAGATTGAGAAAAACGAAACCCGGGAACTTGTCTCAAGACCGAAAGACAAAAATATTATAGGGACCAAATGGGTGTTCAAGAACAAGTTCAATCAATATGGACAAGTGATAAGGAACAAAGGAAGATTAGTATATAAAGGGTATGCTTAGATGGAAGGGGTTTATTTTGAGGAAACTTATGCCCTTGTGGAAATACTTGAAGCAATCAGAATTTTTTTAGAACTTTCATGCTATAAAAATTTTAAAGTATATCAAATGGATGTCAAGTATGCATTTCTGAATGGAAAACTAGAAGAAGAGGTTTATATTGAATAACCCTGAAGGTTTTCTCTTATCAGAAAGCAGAGACTATGTTTGTAAATTGAAAAATGCACTCTATGGCCTCAAAGAAGCTCAAAGGTCGTGGTTTTCAAGGCTGGATAGCTACTTAAAGAAACAAGGGTTTAAGAGAGGGGCCACTGAAAGTAATCTCTACTTAAAAATCGAAGATGAAAATATGAATATTGTTGTTGTTTATGTAGAAGACATCATATTTGGAAGCAATTTACAAATACTAAGTGTAAACTTTCCTTCTGAAATGAAGAAGGAATTTGAAATGTCATTGTTGGGTGAACTCACATTCTTCTTAGGATTACAAGTTTATCAAACAGACAAAGAAATTTTTATCTCTAAAACCAAGTACATTCAAGACATGCTTAAAATATTTTAGATGGAAGATTCCAAGCCTGTTAGTACTCTTATGATCACAGGTTGTAAGTTAAGTAAGGATGATGAGTCTTTGGAAGTGGCTAATACCATGTATAGATCCATGATAGGAAGCCTACTATATGTGACAACTACAAGACCATATGTAATGCAAGTTGTAGGTTTGGTTGCTAGGTTCCATTCAAGCCCCAAAGAAACACATGTAACAATAGTAAAAAGAAAATTCAAATATTTGAAAGGTACTGTGGAGCATGGATTGTGGTACCCAAAAATTCAATACTTCATCTTGAAAGAATTTACCGATGCGGATTGGGATGGAAGTGTTGATTATAGGAAAAGCACTAGTGGAGCATCATTCTTCTTGGGAAATTGTTTGGTATCCTGGTCAAGCAAAAAACAATCCTCTATATCACTCTCCATGGCTGAAGCCGAATACATTATTGTTGCGACATGTTGCACTCAAGTCATTTGGGTGAAGCAAACACTAGAAGACTTACTTGTAAAGTATGAGAACCCAATAGTAATAAATTGTGATAATACCAGTGCCATAAATATCTCAAAAAATCTTGTCATGCACTCCAATACAAAGCATATACCAATAATGTATTACTTCCTTAGATAGAAAGTATCACAAAAGACTGTTAAGCTAGAGTATGTTGATACAAAAGAATAGATTGTTGATATTTTTACTAAGCCACTACCCAAGGAGGATTTTGAATATATTAGATGGAGATTGGGAGTAATCTCATTACAACAGTTGTTGAAGTAGAGGCATAATCTCAGGGGATATATGTTGTCAGGGAGAGTTTTCAGAAGGAATCCTTTGTCATTAATGTCAAAGGGGGAGGAAATTAAGGAGTTGTTTCCATCAATGCCAAAGGGGGAGAATGTTCAGTTTAGTTGTCATTTATTTCAAAGAAGGTCATTAATGTCAAAGGAAGTGATGATGTGGTTGTTGAGTATGGTTGTCATTGATGTTAAATAAGTTCATTAATGTCAAAGGAATTGATGATGTGGCATGTGTGATGAGGATAGCCAACCACATGATGGTGTTTTGGTGCTATTAGGAAGTCATTGTTGCAATCTGACATCATTCTGGAACACTATGAAAATTTTGGAAATTGACTAAGTCTCTCTGAAATAGTCAGCTGAATCATCCATGTCGGTGTAACTCATCCATTCGTTGCGAAATGATCGGTTTAATCATCCATGTCGGCGTAACTCATCCAGTATTGTCGAAACGATCGGAGAGGTTGGGAAAATATTGTTTCGGCGCAACTAAAAGAAATATGCCAACACTGCCGAAGGTGACTCACTAGTGGGCACCAAAATGATCAGATAGGTTGAGAAAACATTGCTGATAAAAAAGGTTTTCGAGTGTTTGGGTCAAATCATAGTTTTTCGCCGAAACGGTCGCATTCCTTGAAATTGGAAAGAAGGGAAAAGGAATCCAATACAGTCGGCATGACTTAGACAATATCGCTGATACAATTGACCGATATGTAGAGAAAAGGTGACAATGTCGTCGATACAATTGACCGATACACTGAAACACCGAGAAAAGGTGACAATGTCGTTGATACGCTGATACAATCTTTTGGTCGGGTTACTAGACTTAGTTGTTCTTCTAAACATAGAACCTAACTAAAATACCATGTAGTCAAGGATGAATGACTAAGGACGTGACTAAAAAACAGAGTTTCTTTTTAATAATAACACAGACATATTATTTTTGAAAATGCGTGTTTATGAATGGATATGGGTGTCCAGAATAACGTTTAATGAAGAGGCACATATTCAGAGCCAAAGGTTGTGAGTATTGAAAACGTATGAGGATATAAAGGTATGGAGGAAATATTTAAATGAAAGTTCAAAAAGAAAAGAAGGTGTCTCTATGATCCAGATTAATGCGGAAGTAGCAGCGGACAGAGACCAAAGAATAACCAGTGAGAGTAATCGTAAAAGAGATATGGAAAACATATAAAAACATACTAGGGTGGCAAGGCAGTGCTAGGGAAGGATACAGGTTTGTAGGGCGTTGTAGCTTCCTTCCAGTAGTAGTTGGTAAATGGGGTGTTGTAGCATCCTTTCAGTAGCAGCTAGTGAAATTAGGGGGTTGTAGCCTCCTTCCAGTAGTAGTTGGTAAATAGGTTGTTGTAGCATCCTTTCAGTAGCAGTTGATAAAAATAGAGGGTTGTAGCCTCTTTCCAGTAGTTATTGGTAAATAGGGTGTGGTGCCATCGTTTTCTGTTGTAGCAGGCAAAAACTATTTGTAAATATAATTTTTTAGTAATAGAACTTATTAGTGGTTTTCCCAATTGGGTTCCACGATAAAATTTGTTTTCTATGCTTCTTGTTGATTATGTGTGTTAATGATTAATGTTAAAAGTGGTTTTTAAATTATAAAATTTAACAATATTGATTCAACCCCCCTCCCCTCTCAGTATTGTCCAATATTCCAACATCATCATAATCAAATTAGGAGAAAATGGTCTCACGTGATATAGTCTCAACAACCCTTAATGTTAAAGTATTACTATGTTGTTAACCATTAACATCCAAGTTTATTTTACAAAAGTACTAAGATTTTAGATTTTGTTTGAAAAAATAATTAATTTATTACAATCAACGAGATATTTGTGTATTTATTTAGTCTCATGATCTAGAAGTGGTATAAATATCCTCCTGTTATTTTGTATTTTTCTTAATAAATAAACTAGTGACTTTTGAATATAAATTTCATTAAATTTTAATCGTTAACAACAGAGTAATTATTTAACATTAAGGGTTATTGAGATTATATCATGTGAGACAAATTTCTCCTAATTTGATGACGATGATGGCTAATGAGACCAACTTTGGTTATCATACCTTATTAATTATTTGGTTTGTTTTAGAATTGTATTTGAAGCTAAAAGATTTTGTAGCAAATATTTGCAAGCCAATATAATGTCTACTCTCTCTTTCCAGAATGCAATTTCCTTTTCATCTCAAAAAAGACTATAACTTGATATTCAGGACTAAATCAAAGTTAAAATAGCAAAACATGCAAATTTCTTTCATTAAGCATAAAAATTGAAACTCAAAGAGAAACATCTCTATAATGATACTAGAAACAACTAACTTGCCAAGACTACATAATAGAGACAAGATTCATCTCAGTACAAAACAACAAAAATTCTTAACTTATGCTATCATAAACAAACTAATGTTGATTTGAGGACCAGAATCACTAAAATATAAAAATTGTAAGTAAGATCAAACTAATAAACTTTGAGGGATCCTTTAGAAACTTTGTTAAAATCCTCAAATTATTCAAAAAAGAGGATTCCCTTAGATATGTCAATACCTTTTTTTGATAAAAGATTAGCAAGCTTGTTGAAGTTATTGTAAATATGTGAAAATGATAAATGAGTAAATAAATAGTTAACAATTTGATCCTATCACACCACTAATCCAATGGTCACATGAAGAGAATCTTGAACTCATTTTTCAATTCCACTATAGTTTGTGAGTCCCCATATATCTGTACCAATGAAATACAGACTGACCAGATGAGGGCTCTGGTATCCTTTTTGGATTTGTTATCCAGCTGGGGCTTGATCATCCGAAGAAAAACGGTGTCTGAGATGGGAGCCAGGACTTAGGTCGTTGTAGAAGATGGGGACTTCAAAGAATATAGAAGGCATGATGCATTTGACAACATTAAATTCAAGGATTATGAATTGGGATCTAACCACACCTTGACCACCTTTGATGGGTGGGTTACCTCCACTAGGGTCAACTTGCTCTCCTAGACAAAATCCTTGCAATCTATTCACCTGCTCTTGTGATTGCAATGACCTTTCAATAGAGGGATTCTTATGAATCTTATTTTTCTCCTTCCTGGTCTTTGAGATCTCTTGTCGTGAATTTTCTTGGGTATTTATCTTCTTTCAATGAAATATAGACCAACCAGATGATGAGAGGAAGGAATAAGGAGAGGATCCTCCCAGGTTGATCAGCAAGACGTCACACATGAGCACTGTTGGAATTTCATTTCATCTCTTCCCTCCTGACGAAGTCAAGTCCCTGGGATAGTTAGCTCTATGAATATTTTAGACCTCACTCAATGTATGATGTTGGGTTAGGGTGCCAAAATCAAGAGCTATACGAGAATCAATATGGAGCAAATCAATCGAATGATATGGAGTTAGAAGAAGGTGAAGATGAAGATGATTATAATACCACTTTAGTAGGATGGTGTAGACAAAATAATATAAAGAATTGCAGCACCATTTCATGTTATTATAGTCACTCAATTTCCATTAAGGTCACTCAAATGTCATCAATGTCAACTTGATTTCATTAGATTCATTTAGGTGATATTGGTATGTCACTCATATGTCGTTACAAAAATTTAAATGCAATTAGGATCAATCAATATCCAGAAGTATTATCAAACGCATCATCATCATCGATACATTGACATTGTCATCATCATCATCATCAATGTCATATGCTACATCAACGTCATTTGCATCATCATCCTCGTTGTCATCATCATTATGGTCACGCATATTCCATTAATGTTCGTAATCACTCATCGTCGTTAGGATTCATTCCATGTAATTTATAAGGTCATTTATATGTCGTTATAGTCATTTTGATGATAATAGGGTCATTTAGATGTTGTTACAGACATTTAGGTTCCATTAGAATCAATTAGGATCTAGAAGTGCTACCACATGCATAATCATCGTTGACATCAACATTGACATCATCATCATACAACAACTCAACATCATTCTCATTTTCACAGCCATCATCAATGTCGTTAAGTACATCATTGTCATCATCAATATAATTGTGATAATAATGAGAAAGGAACCCTACTACCTCACAAGAATTGATGATATAGTCATATACTTATAAAATCATATCCATACGCTAAATCATAATTATTGTATTGCATCATCGTCATGTTTTTCAGGTCAATCATATGTTATTAGGGTCTATCAAAAGTTGTTTGGGACACTCAAATTCCATTAGAGAAATTTAGGTGACATCAATGTAATCTACCCCTCATTAGAATTAATCAAGATCCAAAAGTGCCATGATTACGGTCATTTAGGTTCCACTATGATATATCAAGATCTAGAAGTACTATCACATGAATCATGATCATTGATATTGATATCGTCACCATCATAACTATGATCATTAGCAACATACATGAGTACATCAACATCAACATCAACATCATTAGCATTGTCATATATCATCATAATCAAAGTCATTCATCTCAACCTCATTGTTATCATCATAATCATCATCATCAATAGTATTTCCATCATCCATCATCAACATGATCATCCTCATGCTTTTACAGTGAGTCCAATTACATTAGGGTCACTAAAATGTTGTTAGGTACAATCAAATGCCATTAGGGTCATCTAGGGGTTATTACGGTCAATTCAATGCATTAGGGTGAATTATGTTTCCATTAGGATCAATCAATATCAAATATTGCTATAATCACCTGCATCATAATTACTGATATTGATATTATCATTCTCATCAACCTCCTACTAAATAATGTATAAATCATCATTGCTATATTTATCATAATCAATATGTATCATCATCAACAACAACATTTCATTAAGTGCACTCTAATGCATTAGGGACCGTAGGATTCCATTAGGGTTATTTACGATTAATTAGGGTCTCTTAGTTGTCAAAATGGCCAATTAGGTGCTACGTATGTCAACATTCCTAGCACTATCCCTGACGCAACATTGGAGCTTTCCTCACACTTTTTCCAGCACAATTGCTTTCAAAATTCCTAGTGCAATTCTTGGTGTTATGTCTAACTCTATACCTGGTGCTATGCTTGGCCCTTTTCCTTGGGAAATTCTTGGCACAATACCTTTCCAACTTTTTGTTACAATTCCTAATGCTATGTATGGCTCTATACCTGGCACTATGCCTGGTGCCATTCCTAGAACAATTCCTTCTATAATTACTGGCTATTTTCCTAGTGAAAATTTGGCTTTAATTTTGGTGTTATATCTAATGTTATGTCAGACATTTTTTCGAGTGCAATTCTTGGATCTAAACCTGGCACAATTCCTTTCAAAATTTCAGGCGCTATTCCAGGTGATATACCTGGCTCTATACTTTTCACTATGTTGGATGTTTTCTAGGGGTAATTCTTGGCTCTAATCCTATCTCTATACCTGGTGATGTGATTGGCCCTTTTCCTAGGGAAATTCCTGTCACAATACCTTTCTAAATTCCTATCGCAATTTCGTGTCCTATGTCTAGCTCTATACCTAGCACTATGCCTGGTGAAATTCCTAACTTAGTTCCTTCTAAAATTTTCATCTATTTTCCTAGCACAAATTTTGGTGCTAATGCCCAAGCTATATCTAATGTTATGTCGAACATTTTCTGAACACAATTCCTAGCTATAAACCTAGTGCAATTTCTAGTGCAGTTCCTTTTGAAATTTCTAGTGTTTTTCCAGGCGCTATACCTATCTCTATACCTGGAAATATGTTGGATGTTGTCTAGGCGCAATTACTGGCTCTATACTTGCTGTTGTCAGATGTTTTCCCTCGCACAATTCCTGGCACTAACCCTGGCTCAATATATGGTGCTATGCTTGGTTCTATATTGGACTTTTTTTAGGCAATTTTGGGCATTATATGGGATGTTATTTTGGACGTTAATTGGGACGATAAATTTCTGGCGTTATTCAAGGTCCTATACCTGGATCTATACCTGGCGTTATGTTGGATTTTTTCTAGGAACAATTCCTATCTCTATACTTTGTGCTATGTAAGATGTTTTTCTTGGCGAAATTCATGGCGCAATTTCTGTTGCTAACCTTGGATCAATATATGGTGCTATGCTTGGTGCTATTCTGGATGTTTTTTTTAGGCTATTTTAGGTGTTATATGGGATGTTATTTTGGACATTAATAGGGACACTAATAAGTTCTATAATTAGGATACTTAATAATGTTCGAAAAAACACCAACTTTTAAAAAAGGACGCTAATAACGCCATTAAAAGTGTCATTCCGTGGAAAAGTGTCCACTTTGTCCAAAAAATGATGAAAAATACATTAAAAGTGATAGTTAACACTAAAAAGGAAGCTAAAAGAGACTCTAATCACATGGTTTTGTTGTAGTGTCTTCAAGATTCTTGACTTTTAAGGTGACTTCATCATTACTTGCTCCATTAAGAGACTTCAAGGCTCAAGGCTCACATTCTTCAAGACTTCGTCATAACTTTTACTAAGTTGACATCGTCATTTCTTTTGCTCCAGCCCCTTTACTAACCTTGACATCAATGAAAACCAAAATGTCCAACAATGTGGGAGTTTGACTTGATGTTCTAAGGGTCAGGGGTGCAAAAGAGTTAAGTTTTTCAAGTAAGGTACAATATTTTTATCCTATGGGGGGGGACATTGGCACTTGACATTGGTGTTGGAGAGATTGATGTATTACACAAGGTGTGAGATAAATATACTTTCCCTTGAACACAGACAAAATATTTCAAGTCCTTTCCAAAATCAACATTAAGATATAGCCATTTCAAAGGTTGTGGGTTGAAGAATCAAGTCACTCCGTGGCATATAAAGCATACAATTGGGGTGGAGATTCATTCCAAACAAGATTAAACTTTTAAGGAAACCTTAATAATTCCTTTGAGATTGGACAACACAATTTGGAGAGTTCTTCGGTTGAAATTTGTTCATGTTATTTTGTAGAAAAAACTAATTTTTTTGAGGTCTCATCCACGGCCACCTAGACAACACTTCATGTCAATGCTTTTCATCCCTAAAATTAAACTCTAAAAATATCTTAGTTAGCTTATTGCTAATTCTGAAAATCCATCCATGGGTTCCTTATACTTCCTTAATGTAAGGCTTATTCACAACCTCAATGCTTACATCAATGTCTCCAAGCCTTATTATTTTTTTTGGGATTATTTATTTCATCAATTTTCATGTCCCCAATTAAATAATTTCCAAATAAGACTACTTGCAAATAATGTTCCACCAACCTACTAGTTCCCTATGTTGAGATGGAGACATACATTTTGTAATAAGGGGCTATGTGACCCAAAAGGACTTTATTTTACCATGTTCACATTCAAATTGGTCACATAAGCGATAAATTCTAAAAAAATAAGGTGGCATGGGTTCTTGAAGACACTTGAAGCTTATGGAACCTTTGGATGACTAGATTCCCCACACACTTGGCATGATCATCATCCAAATTCAAACACCTGGGTAATGTAACATTATTGGAGGGTTATGTGGTGTCAAATATCATATAATGAGCCAAGGAATTCGAATAGGTAAAGGATATTAACTCCCATGGAAAAGGAAGAAACTAGAAGACAAGGTGTGCCACTTGGAAGGAGATTCCATGCACTCTATCACAACAAATGATAAAAGATTCTATGACAAGTATGAAAATTCAGACCTGATTGTGGACTTATGAAAAATATGACATGACATGGATAAAAATATCCACCAATATATCTAATTTGGGAGTTAGAGGCAGCCATTCGAATTGGGGAAATAATTTGAGCATGAAGAGGAAGACAAGTGTCTTGAGAGTTACTAAACCACTAAGATGAGTTGGATGAATCCCATGGAGGGAAATTCGACCTTAGGAGGCCTCATGAAGTTCAAAAAATGATTTCATGGGTAATAAGAATATACTTTTATCATTTTTTAATTGTCCTTTGGAATTTTGGAGAGCTTTTGCTTGTCCATTGCACTGTGAGTGTTCACTCTCCCTGCTTGTGAACCAATTTCGAGGGAGTTGGATTCCTTTCCAAGTTGGTTGATGGAGAGGATATTCATACCTATAATTGGATATTAATGAAGGAGTTTTATTTTCTTGTTGAATTTCCATACATTCTAATTCTCATCTATCTCCCTATTCTCTCATTCCTTCTTCTCAATTCCCCCACACTCTCATGTTGAGGGTGCATTTGTTGGAGTGGTGCCTGTGCTTTTCTGAGTATATTTGATGCCCAAGATTTGATATATGATGTATGGCTATGCAATATCATTTCCATATTATATTTAAGTAAAAATATCATAAATACATGTATGAAAGGCTTGCATTCCCATGCTCTTGAATAACTAGTTTTCATGGATTTGTCTTCAATATTGAAGTAGTCTTATATCATATTTGTACTGAGGAATTTTCTATGAGTTCAATGATGTTGGGTAAGCCATATATTATATAATAATATGTACTTTAATTCACATATCCTATTCATATCTAAATCCAATAAACTATTATGTAAAAAGCTTGCATTCTCATGGCATTGTATCACTAGTTTTCATGGATTTTGGCTTCAATCTTGAATTAGTTTTATACCATATTTGTATGAGGGATATTCTATTATTTGGAAGATGTTGTGAAAGCCATATATAATTTATTACTCTGTAAATTAATTTCCATATACTCTTTGGATCGAAATCCAATAAACTCATGTGTGAAAAGCTTGCATTCCCATGACATTGAATCACTAGGTTCCATGACTATGTCTTCAATCTTGAAGGAGTCTTGTATCAGATTTGTATGAGGGATGTTTTATGAGTTTGATGATGTTTTTACAACCATGTATTTTTTTTTCCTCTATAATTTCATTTCCCTATGGTCCATGGTTCAAAATCCAATAAATCCATATGTGAAACTCTTGCAATTCCATTCTACTAATTCACTACTTTTCATGTATTTGACTTCCATATTGAATGAGTTGTATACAAGGATTGTATGAGGGGATTTATATGGTTTTTAATAATTTTGGGGAAAGAGTTTTTATGTTTTATATGGTCTCTATATTTCACATCCTGATCTCATCCTTTAACTCTACCTTTCATATGTCAAAATCGAGCTAGTTATCCAATTTCCCCATAAGTAATTTCACTGAAAGTTATCAAACAAATGTGGAACTCTATAACCAGCTTGAATAAATAATAACCATGTGTAATTATATTCTATGAGGTATTATATCAGTACCCATACTTCTATTACAAATTTTGGAGTTTCGTACATGAGTTGGGAAGCCTAGTTGGCCTACACCCTAGGGGAGTTTTCATCACAATTTCCTAGTAATTTTGAACTTTTTGTCATCAGCCCCAAATAAGGTTTCATAGGTCTAAAGTTAGATAAAAAGTGTCCATAAACAAAATTTTCATTTTTTAATTCTCACCATACTATTTCCTTTCAAATTAGGGGGTGAAACTTGGAACCCTTTAGAGTCATAACTAGTTAAGCCTAAATTTTGCCAATTTGTGCATTTCTCAAAAATTTCCAAAAAGGGAAATTACAGTGGTATCATATAATGGTATTGGAACCTATTGAATTTATGGATGATATATATTAATTTAAGAATTTCCTGAATTCATATTTTGATGATATGGTTAAGCAACTTATGCAAGGGTTCGAATTGATGGCTAGTCAACTTAGGGGTATGTTGGTAGCCAGGGGTAGTAGTAGTTCCCATAATGGAAATAAATATAATACCATTCCATTTTAATACTTTTATGATTGGGTGAATGTATTTAGGAACAATAATTCAAATTTGAATCAGCAATCCACAAGTTTGGAGGAGCATGAAATGAGAAAAAATCAGCCTACTAGTGAAAAGAGCCTAGATACACCATTAAAGGAAGAAACAGAGAATAATGAAGTGGAGCATCAATTACCTAAAGGTTATTTAATAGAATAACATAAATAGGAAATTGAATACAAGCACATAATCCTTACCGATGGGGGTTGTGCTAATAAAAGAGAATCTAGCAATGGATCATTGAACTATGAAAGAGTACCTACTGATGGGTGCTCACAACTCTATGTTGGTGACATAGAGATCAGATTTGAAAATGTTGTTGCAATACAAATTTCTCATAAGCATGAATATGAATACCTTGTGACATATAATGAAGATCCAATATCAAATTCACCATCACCGCTTGAGCTTCAAGAAGTTGATCAAATCAAGAAGAAAGAAGAAGAGGAGGTTCACTCTCATGACCCATCCATCATTGAAGGGTATTTGAATATGAGTGAAAATTATATCCATGAGGCCCTTATAATACTCCATGACATGAAAGCGTTGGTATAAATTTTTTGTTGTAAAGTTTCTTCATTGGAGTAGCTATTTTTCCTTGAAGACATGGAGAAGATTCAAAGAGCAATGTGCACAATCGAAGGTAATTTCATGTATTTTATTTTTGATAAAAACAATTTGGTTGAAATTAATGAATGGTTGCATTAAGCATACTTGAATAATAATGAAGATATTCATAATCTCAAAACTCGAAATGAGCAACTTCTTAAGAGGTTGAAAGATACTTGTTCTTCCTCCTATGTTTCAGATTGTCATATGGTAGATTGCTTGGAGGATTCTCATGACAAGATAGATCATGAGAAGCATGGAAAATTTCAGGTTATTAATGAGTTTGAAGATGGGATTGATGAGATCCAATAACTTGTTGTGGTGGAAGAGGAGCTTGAGTTTCCTCTTGATAAATTATGGTTACACACTATTTGAAGAAGTGCATGATCCACTACCTTGGAACCAATCTATGAGGAAATTTTTTCACTTTTGAGAGAGGTTCATGATCCTACCCCTATGAATCCTTCACATAATGAAAATTTTGCACTCTCTGGTCATTTGTGTGCGTTGGTCCATTCTCCTACATCCTACACTTCCATATTTTGCAGCATTCATCTTAATGAACTATGGGTTAAAGGTTTCTTTTTAATGATGCCACATGAGGAGTATGGAAATTGTATCTCTCCTTTTGATGATGAAATTATTAGAGCACCATCTTATTTACATTTTCAGCAGAATCCTTTGTTACATTATGATGATACATATCTACATGGGTGCACCTATGATGTTCACTTGAGTCACTTGGAGAGTCATGATTTTCCTTGCTCCTTGCCTAGTCCATTTGAGGTTGGAAGAAATTCATCCCACACTTGGGTGAAGAGATATATGATTTAAGAACATTATTATTGGTAGCAACACCCTTTGTTATTTCATAATGATATACATATTCATGGGTGTATTGATGAGACTTCTTTGAGTCACTTGAAGTCTTCGTATTTTCTTTGCTCCTTATTTGATTCATATTTTGATGGAGGTTTTTCATTCACTTATTGGATGAAAGAACACATTGGTTAATTATTATTTTTATGCATCTTACAATTCCCCCATAAGAAATTTCACTGAAAGTTTTCAAACGAATGTGGAACTCTATAACCAGTTTGAAGAACTAATAACCATGTGTGATGATAGTCCATGAGGTCTTATATCAGTCCCCATACTTTTCTTACAAATTTGGGAGGTTCGTACATGAGTTGGGAATCCCAGTTGACGTACACATTAGGGGGATTTCATCACAGTTTCCTAGTAATTTTGGCATTTTTGTCATCAGCCCCAAATAAGGTTGTAGAGTTCTAAAGTTACATACAAAGTATCCATAAACCACCTTGGTATGTTTTAATGCTCACCGTACCATTTCCTTTCAAATTAGGGTCCATTGGGTGAAAGTTGGCACCCTCTAGAGTCATAATTAGTTAAGTCTGAATTTGCTCAATTTGTGCATTTCTCCATAATTTCCAAAAAGAGACATTACATCAATGAAGAAGAAAACATATGGTACAAAAAAGTGAGTTACATATTCAAACATGGTTTCTTTTGAGATTTTATTGCATGTAAACTTGATGGGAGAGGTAAGCATTGCAAGAAACATAACACGCGTGTTTACATTGGTAAACTCACCCACTCAATAGATTATTTTTTATTCATATTCATAGATATTGGTTGTGTAAAAGACGTTTTACATTTAAGTACGTCTTTTTAAATGAGATTTAAATCGGAAATTTTCCATATCCTATAAATCCAAGAGTACTTGACCTAAAACTGTTTGATTCTACCTACTATCTTTTAAAAGAGATCTTCCCAATCTCGATAAAGATTTTTCATGTCAAACTCAAAAGCTAAAAAATCATAAAATATAAACATTTTCGTGTCCGTCACATCGCATACGGATTCGGTGCTTTATTGATTCGTGACTTTGTTCCAGACTGGCCAGATGGATTATTTTGTGCCTGCCAGAAAGTCAGTCCACTTTTGTTTCGGTGGGGGTGGGTGTGAAGTTATATATCATCATCCCACTATCACGAGTTTAGCATTTCAATAAAAGAGCACAGAAACATTGCAGTCATGACGCAGGAAAGATTCCTGAACAGCAAAGAAAATAGCATAAAACACTTAGCCTCCCCACATGGAGCGAAGAGGGATCCCTGAGTAAGATCCTTTAAGTGTAGATGAGATTTTCACCTTAAACAGATTTTTTTTATAAGAAATTTAATATTTGATAGGAAAAGATTAATTTTAATAGGAAATATTTGAATTTAGTTTTCTAAAAACTAGGGATTTGTTTTTTCATCTTTGAAGCAATATAAGGTCTTACCTAACTAAGATTGAGTAGCCACAAAGATTGAGCCAGAGCTGCACCAAGTTTTGTCTACTACATTGTGGAGTGCATATTGGAAGCCAAGTTCCAAAGATTGAGCCAGAGCTGCATCAAGTTTTGTCTACTACATTGCAGAGTGCATATTGGAAGCCAAGTTCTATAAAGAAGTTGTCATCATTACACTGAAGTCTGTTATCATCATTATACTTAAGTGATGTAGGAGTTGATGGCACAATTCATTTGGAAACAACGCATAGCAGTTTTGCCAATGGAAGTTTCCAGTGGGCATTTGTGCTGAAGGATCCCATTTGTACTTTTAAGAAGAAGAAGAAGAAAATATTTTAACGTCTACACAGCTAAAAATAGCCTATGGGACATACCACCTCGCATGTTATTTTTTGCAATTCAATCCTATGCGTGTTCAACTTGATGATGAGCGCCCCCAATCTTTCCACAGTACCCTCGTTGAATAAATCATCCCAAGATTTATCTGTCAAGACATTTGCATACTTGTCTCTACTGCCCTTAAAGGCTTCACACTATAAAATGAAATGTTTTTATGTCTCCACTTTACCTGCGGTGTAGAAAATATACACTCTTTCTTCCCAAGCTTCTTTTGGCCTTTTTCAGCGCCTGGTCTCACAACGGAGTTGATGGGAATTAGTTCTTAATTGAACAATAAGTATTTTGGATTTCCAAGGTATATTGGCCCCTATGCACGTCTTTTGATGCTTATTGTAGGTAGGGTTAAACTCTTCAATATACTACTTTCTCTTTCTTCCTATATCTTTATCCCAAGTTCGCTTGTGGAACTTCTTGATAACAAAATCCTTTATCTCTTTACTATTCGCAGGGCACATGTTCAAGCACATATCCCACTTACTAAGCCATTTAATATTTTGTTGCATCCAAGTCTTCTTTCTTTTGCACAATATGTCATTGAAGACGACCTTAGCCCATCTACATTCTTCCATTTGCTCAACTCTTTTGAGATATATTATGAGTCTCACCATAACATTTTCTTCAATAGAAGCCACCTCCATTTCACTTAGCATGATCTCGTATGGCACTGAACTTTTAATTTTGAACTTGCTTGTAATAACGTGTTTTTGAATCTTCTCTATTTGCCTCCACTGTAAGTCAATGGTATTGCTGGCCCATACTTCACAACCATAGAGAACAACCGGGATCACTAAAAGCCCAAAAAGGGTTTGCATAGTTTCCCAATCCCATAGCTCTGCCTCTCTACATCTATTTTGGAAAGCATAAAACACTTTCCGACCTCCAAGAGTTCTTTTTTTTCTGCAACTTTCCCAACTCAATTTTTTATTGAAGTCGATTCCGAGGCACTTGTAATCTTCCACTTCCTCAAGGGTGTTGTCTTCAAGTAGAACTTATGTTGTTTATGTTTTATTTTGCTAGAGAAAACTACCATTTTCATCTTGCTAGTATTTACATGCATCCCAACTATTCTACCAAAGTGCTCAAGGGAAATCAAGTGCTCTTGCAAGACAAGAGAAGACTTAGCAATCAAAATAAGGTCATCTACATACAAAAGAAGCCTTATCACAAAATCACCCACAAGGGCGCCATCCCCATCCTCTAAGTTTAACCTCTTCAAGTTTGTCAATATATAATCCAAAAAGGGTAGGGGATAATGGGAAGCCTTGCTTGACCCCGATACCACTTCTAAAACTTTCGGAGATACCATCCGATGTTCTGAATTTGACTTTGACCTCCTCATATAGCCTATGAACAACTTCTCTAAGATGTATAGGAGCCCCAAGTTCCTCCATTATGTGCCAAACCTTATCCTTAGGAACCGTGTCAAAATCGTTTTTGAAATCGACAAAGCAACAAAAGACTTCCTCTTTTTTTCTCCCACACTTTTTCAATGATGTGCCTTAAAGTTATACCGTGATCCACTGTGGAATGTTTAGGTCTAAAACCTTCTTGCCCTTTAGCACGCTTGTCCCTTTCTTCCACCCACTTGCTAATTCTATTTTCTAGCATACTTCCAAATAACTTTTCAAACAAGGGGTTTATCATTATGGTCCTTTAGTTGGAGGGATTGTTGACATCTTCGTTCTTGGAAAGAGGTATTGCGAGGCTAGTTGTCCAATCTATAGGGAATCCCTGCTAAATGATGTTGTTGAAGATTCTCGTAATGTGAGGTGCAAGAGATTTTTGAACCCCACTTTAGATATTCAGCTTGAAGTTCTACTAAATCTTTGGATTTTCCAACACACAGTATCTTAATACCCACCTTAATCTCTTATACAGTGAAAAGCTAAGTAATGGTGGTGGTGTTGACTAGGGGGTGGGTTAACCTTAGGATTCCGCTCATAAAGTTGCCTTGCATACTCAAGCCATTGAGTCTGTTGTAATATTATTTTCAGTTTTCTTCTTGCTCGCTTAAAGTTCCTTCCAAAATAGTATGGGCCCTTATTTTCCCCAAGGAAGATTAGTTCTCCCCTCCTTAAGACCATGAAATCAATTGTTTTTTTTCTTAAAATCTACTTGTATCTTTTTAATTATTTTTCTTTCCAATTTGACTCTTTCCACCTTCTCCTTGCTTTTTTGCACTCCTCATCGAACCAAGCATTTTGTTTCAGGTTTCCTATTTTTTGCTCTTTTGCATTTTGTGAGTGCCCTTTGAATTAAATTAGTTAGCTGCTGATTATTAAGGCCTTTAGACGGAATTTCCTCCTTACAAATCCTCTCTAGTGCCTTCCTAAAGCTATTACAGTTTCTTTGAGTCAAAAGAATTCTTCCATTTATCAGAGGTTGTTGAATGTGCTGATTTTTTGTCCCAAACTGTTACTTTTCAGTGCAAGAAAGACTTGGATAGATCAGTTTGTGATCAGATCTTAAATCCCAAAGTTGCTCGTCAATCATAACTTCCTCCATTTTATTGCATAAGCCATGTGAAGAAATTGCATAGTCCACTACACTTGCTCCATTGTAAGTATTACAAGTGAAATTACTAGAATTTATCCATCTAGCCAAACCATTGCAAATTACTAAATCAAAAGTCCCACATAAGGTAAGCAATTGTTCTCCAAAGAGATTGCATCTTTTGTTGTCCTTTGAAATCCTTGTCCACTGATGATTTATTTCTTCTGTAAGCCAAATAGGGTTGCAATCTTCCCTGTGACAAAGAATGCTAGCTTGTTCACTTGTAGTCGTGGCGTTGAAATCCTTTATTAGAAGGAGTTCACCTACCTCAGAATACTATGCAATACCATTTTTAAGGCTGCAAAAGTGTCTTTATGGTCGAGCCCCCTCCTTTTGTAAATTTTTTAAACTTGTGGGGTGAAGTATGCTTCAATTCTAATGACATTTCCATTTACTGATATTTTAAACCATATAAATTGTTTATTTGAGTCTTCCCTTTCTAGTTCAATGCAACGATCTCACTTTTGCTTCACTAAGACCATGATACTTGCGTGACCTTTACCATTATCTATCATCATGTTCCACACTGCCAACTTCATATATATTTTTAAAAAGAGGTGTCTTGCACCCTTCATGTTCATGTGTTTCCAAGAGACGTATTATGTCCCTATCTTCCGCAATAGGCCCTAGCCCAGGTCCTCTCCTCCAAGGGTAGCCTATGCAGTTCCAACATACTAGGGTTAAGGGAACCTGGGTAGACCTTGATTGCTACTTTCTTTGGCAGACAAGACTCAAAGTTGAGTCTACACCCCTATTTGCCCATCCTAGCCTTGCTGCAAGATTTTCTGCTAAGGGATTTGCTATCACTTCTTGACTACTGTTTTGTTGTCTTGCTTTAGAAGGAGGACCAAAAACAACAATAACATATTTGCCTTTGTGCAACCATGCCGTTTTCCCCTCATCTCTTGCTGCTCTGACCTTTGGCAACTCTTTTCTTCTTTCTTCTTGCTGCATGATAGTTAAGTCTTCCTCTTGAAAAAAACAAGAGCATTTTAAGAGATGCTTCTTAATGATAAGAGTTTGCTTGGCATGCACACTTGCCATGATGACTTTTATGGGCCTAGAGTCTCTCATCATTGGGTTTACCCACCCTCCATGATGGGGCAGATTTGGCCTTGCCAATGCAGCTTGTCTTTTAAAAAGTCATTTGCAAGCTCGAGAGTACATTCATTCTTACCATAATCTCTCACACCCTTTGTCTTTCTTTGGTTCATTTTTCTTGTTTGTTGTCTCCTTGGTTGATTCTTTTTCTTTTCCCATATTAGCAGGCTTGCTAATAGCTTATGTCCAAGTTATGGATTTTTTGGTGAAACCTCCATTTTCTTCTTTTCTTACTTTTACTCCCTCGTTATTTGTTTGTTCAAGTGTTTTCCCTTCAACTTTGGATATTTATGATTCAACACCCCTCCATCTTCCCCTGTCGATTCTTTCATGCTTTGTCAATCCGCCTTCATGTCTTGACACTTAGTCTTACCTACCAGAATAACTTCTTGCAACAATGCCAATTGACCTTTTAAAACCTTGTTGCTCTCTGCTAAACACTGATTTTCTACTATTCACAGATGGATTTTAAGGTCTCTTTCCCGCTCTTTGATTTCCAAAATCTCCAATATCCTCTTGGAAGTGATTAGCTTTTGTACATATAAGGTAGATGACCAGGTGAGAGGTGTGGATGTGGGACTGTATAAAGCAGGATTAGTGCTACTTTTACCCCTGTTGCTACCATACTCTTGCAAGAAAGACGTGTTTGACTGTTTATTCCAAAGGGCCAATATAGTCTTCTTTTGAAACTATTTTTCCTTGTCTCATCCCACTTTAGACAAACAACTCTCCATTTTAAAATACATTGAGACTGCTTGGCATTAACCCAAACCCACTTCCCTGTTTTGCTCGAGGAGACAATTCTCACTTGACCTAAGTGGTTTGTTTCATCAGGAACGGGTATGTCTAGCCCCTTTTTCATGTGCGATTCCAAGTGTGTTTCCATTGTTATAGGGAACAAGAAAATACAAAATGTGGGACAAAATAGAACTGAGTACCTGGTTGTTTGTTGGGACCGAAAGACTTTTCGTTTTCCCCTTGTCGTTTTACATCCTAGTGCTTACACACCCCTCCAAGCAGATTTCTGAGCATAGTTCTGAGCACTCACGTCTCTGCCTCTGTTTCGACATTCCAACTTGACCAACTTGCCCCTAGTTCTGACCTTTGTTTTGACTCCTCTTTCGATAATAGTTCCGACCTCTTCTGACTCCCTGTAGCTCTGTATCCTTCACCATCGACTACATGGAGCTTTGTTTTGAGCAATGCCTCAAATTCCATTTTATTATTAATATTATTTAATACTTCCCATCTGCATCGTAGTCCTTCCTTCTAAAACATCTCTCAATGTGAAGATGGTCCACTATGCCCTCACTTTGTGTGCGCTTCTATAAAAGTTGTCATAATCCATAGGTGCTTTGACCCTTTCATGTATGTTATGTTTTAGATGCTTTGATCCATTTTTTTTATGAACCATGAGAAACTCTCCATGATGCCCAACGGATTGAACAATATGGATACCAAACTCATCAGTCCTTGAATCCACTAGGTTACAACAAGGGTAGGGCCACCATAACTACTTTGATCCATATGACCTTTACTTTGTATTCAAAATAGGAAATGAAAGAGAAGGAATAAAAAGTAGTCTGCATATCTCTCCAAAATAGAGAATAGGGCATCTTACTGGCAGTTCGTGTATCAATCCGCCTCCCTCTTCTTCAATTTCATTGAATCACCCACGCCCCCCAAATCAATTCATCAAATTGTAAAGGATGGTGTCTCTCTCAACTCACCGAACTGGAGCAGCAGCTTAGGTCATACTTAAAGGGCTAGAGTCTAGGAGTATGAAACCAAAATGGCGATAATTTGGATCGAAAAGTAGTCTATATTCTGGAAGGCGCAGTAAAACTCTATTGGTTAGCGTTACAGAGAGGGCCCGCGGATTGGAAATTTTGTAACAGGAAAAAAAACAGGTGCCATTCGCACACTCGACAACCTGACCAAAAAACAAAATACCAATGACATCAAATCAAATCTGCAAACAGCATGGGTTAAAGTAAACGTGTCCCTTTCGGGCATAGGATTCTTAAAGCTTAACTTTAATCATCATATATTCGATCTCTTTCTCTGGTTATCTGCATTCATAATCATAGCTAAATTTCTTTCTCTGGTTATCTGCATTGAAGTGAGGCATTCTTGTGAGATGGCCGTCAAGGGTTATTCGCCAGTAAATATTACAGTGGTGGCTGTTGTACTGTTTATGTTGCTTCCCCTGCACATAGTGGCGGCGAAGACAAAGGCGAAATTAGGGCGGGAGAAGATAGTTCACCTGCATTTCTATTTCCACGACATAGTGGAGGGGAAAAATGCGACGGCCGTGAAGGTGGCCTCGGCTCCTACCACCAACTCTTATTTTTCACAGTTCGGGTTGGTGAGAGTTATGGACGACTGGCTGACGGAAGGGCCGGAGGCGATCTCCAAAATGGTGGGCAGAGCGCAGGGTATTTACGTTTCCTCCTGCCAACAGAATGTCCAGCTGCTTATGGCATCCACGTTTGTTTTCGAGAGTGGCAAGTACAACGGCAGCACCCTCGCCATGGTGGGGAAGAATGCGGTTTTCGATCAAGTGAGGGAAATGCCGATCGTGGGAGGCAGCGGCTTGTTTCGATTGGCTCGAGGCTACGCTCTCGCTCGCACTCATTCTTTCGATCTAAAGACCGGCAACGCAGTCGTGGAATATAATGTAACTGTGCTCCATTACTAGCCCTTCCAAGTCCGGTCCATTTGTTTGTTGGATCTGTACATCTGTCTGCGAGACTGTGTAGGGTATAAGTTCCTTAGGCTTCAAATATCGCTACGGTATACATGCTTTTTACTATTTATAACAGCCTAATTTATAGATTTCGTCAAAGTGCTTATGCAATCAATGATGGATAATGTAACAGGCTTTGAAGTTTTCTTCTTTCAGTGCCTCTTTATACAGGCTCTATGGTGGATGATGGGTTGTTTAATAGATTTTTTTTTCCAATTTTGGGAGGTTTCTATATTATTTCATATTATGGTTTTTTTAAGGTGAATTAATAAGATTAATTTGAATGTAATAAGTGTATAATCACATTGTGGTGGTTTTAGTTTGTTATGTTTAAATGCATTTGTAGTAATAATGGTTTTTATTTTATTCCATAGTGTTTTTTATGTTTATATTAATCAATTTAATGTTTATTTTGTAATTAGTTTAATGTTTAATCTTTGTTTAACACTCAATTATACAAACTAATTGGCTAGCTGTGTCTATCTTATTTTACTTGTGGTTATAGACTATTCATATTATGAGTTTCCTTGAATTGATGAACAACATTAACCTAAATGTAAAATGTGTACAACTAAAATTAGTCTTATAACTATACCAGTTATACCTCTATACACACCAGCCACTTTACTTATAACTATACTAATTTTAACTTGCTCCTTCTAAATTAAATGTCAGATTTTAAAACTACACTGCCCCAATCATCCATTTTTGCTCAATTGCAGTTTCAATAATTCTACATCTACCAGAGTCCGTCATTTTCTACATTTTAATAAGGGCAAAGAATTACTTGATATATGCGGATCTACATTTTAATAATGGCAATGGCTTGGTTGATATATGCGATCAGCCTCATTTTCCACTTTTAATAATGGCAATGACTTGGTTGATATATGCGGATCAGCCTCATTTTCTACTTTTAATAATGGCAATGACTTCGTTGATATATGCGGATCAGTCTCATTTTCTACTTTTAATAATGGCAATGACTTTTTATTTCCGTTGAAATTCTCAAGCATTCAATTCAATTTGCCTCCAATTGAATAAACTGCAAGTGAGCAAAAGTTTGCAGTTAGGCATGAAAAACAGCGTGCCTCTCTTCACAGTCAGTATGCCATTTTCGTTAGCAGAGAGGCCATTGCAGTCGAAGGCATTTATAGCTTTTCCTCCATTCTCGAGAGCACTGGAGCGAAAACCACAGTATCATGCACCCATTCAATTTTTCACTTAAAAAACGGCCACCCATAACTGCTTGTGATTAAGTTCTGCATCGGTCTTCTCATTAGATTCCAAAACTCCAACACCATAGAGAAAGCCTTGTAACTGTGAACGATCTGGGACTGTGCCTATCCCCCTTTCCATTCGAATGACCATTTCTGGGTTCTGCATTTGTTTCATAAACTCCGTATATAATGAAGATTTCTGTAATTTTTCCGGAGCAAGCTGTATTTTCTCTATTATTTCCTGAACTTTAACATTAATTTCTACATCCGAGTCTGTTTCCATGAGTGCCAGTTCAAACCCGTCAATGAATAGAGGAAACTAATGGATTCTGCATTTAGAGATGGAAATACTCTGCTCACTATGGATATTTGTCAGCGGTTACAAAATGTTGGGATGTGAAGTCCGATATTCCGAAAACCCTTTTCCGCATATTTTCCCTTCACAGCCTTCAATCCGCGGGTGTCTCTTTCTCTTTTTTCACAAGCTCCTCTATCACAATCCAACGACCACTTAGCCTGTGCGCCTGTGCCTTTCATACAAGTAAACGTAAGTCATTGAGATCTCCAAGCATCATTAAATGCAACACAAGAACCACACATCACACATCAATTCCTGATCCAGGCATCTCTCCTCTTGCACACGCAACAGCAGATTAGACAACAAATCGTGTCAGGTTTATACCTTTTAGACATCAAATCTGACAGATCCTGTCATCACTTTCTTGGAGCCTCTTCTTCATCGATTTGTAGTGATCATTCTCCGTTTGATCTGGACTCCAACTCGATCATGGCAGGCCGCACCAGTGGACACATCAATTCCTGATCCAGGCATCTCTCCTCTTGCACACGCAACAACATATTAGACAACAAATCGTGTCAGGTTTATACCTTTTAGACATCAAATCTGACAGATCCTGTCATCACTTTCCTGGAGCCTCTTCTTCATCGATTTGTAGTGATCATTCTCCGTTTGATCTGGACTCCAACTCGATCATGGCAGGCCGCACCAGTGGCCATCGTTCACACTCAAGTCATCGTGGTTGCAACTTTGCGGAGGCTTCAAACAAGAGCCATATGGTGGCCATATCCTGGACTTGTCCTTATTTACTACTTGCATGAATTCAGAACAAAAAAGCTTTCATCTAATTCAGAACATGAAAGTTTTCTTAAACAAAATTTGAGTTAATATTATAAAAAAATGAGAAAGTCTAAAAGTGGTTAGGGTAAAATCATATGAACAAACCTATTAAATTTAAATAATATTCATATTAATTTGTATTTTACATACCGCCTTAAGTTAACTTGATAGATTAACTAAAGAAATTTAAAATAGATGATGTTTTTTCACCAACAAATATATATTTAGGTGTATGGTATCTGCCGTGTATCAATAAATATCACTGAAATATAAAGAAACGAAGATCACTCTCGAGTGACTTAGTTGATGGAAAGCCGATAAAAAGAACTCCAACCAAAACAGAAATAGTTTGCATGAAACTGTTACTTCCTGTCATCCGTGTCTTGGTTTTGAATCTAGATACGATTCTCTGTTAAAGTAAACCAATTAATTTTACAAAAGAATTATTGCAAAAAATGACATGCATTACACAGTGTTTTAGGGGGCGCCTTTCTGGACTCCAAACTCCATGCCAAAAGTTTTGGAAACCCCGAAACTTTTCAAAGGATATTTTCTTAACATACATCTAAAAATAAAAAATGAAACAAGAGTTTAATTAAATAAATTATTAAAAATTTTTTTTATATTAAAATTTAAAAATTTAAAACATAAAAACACAAAATATTAAAAATTAAAAACAAAATCCTATTTCTAACTTAATCTTAACCTATCAAGATCAATTCTTTTATATATATTTATGATTTCATTTAACATTACAAACTTATTCTTTAATATATATTTATGATTTCATTTGGTATTACAAACTTACAAAGGTATTGAAATCAATTCACTAATTTCTAACCTAATCCTAAACTATCAAAATCAATTCACTAATTTAAATGATTTGTTAGTTAAAATTTATTATTTTATATTTTTAATGACTATCCCATCCCACCGTGCCCCAAATTTCTCTAAAATTTGGTGGTCTCAATCTGGCCCGCTCCTGCTCCGGCTTCCTGCCGTCCCGAAACCTCGAGGAAACATTGAAAACATATTTTAAAAAATTGTGCAAAAGCCCATTATGTAAAATACACCTTAACAACGACGAGATTACTGCTACTGCCAAATAATATCGTGCAACCATTAATAATAGAGAAATAACCACACACTGAACCCTAAATAGAGTAGATTGTGTATTATAGCTTTTTCTAATTGAATGATCAGCCAACAACATTTCATACCTTAAAATATGTTTTCACCGTTAGATCGAGGAGCCATAACATACCACACATAATATTCCTTGGTAAATACAACACGAGTAAGCTAGCTATGGAGCAATCCTCCCTCATCGGACGGAGGAGGGAGGATTGCTCCAGAGCTAGCTCACTCCAATACAACAGACTTAAAACATTGAATGAACAACTATAACCAGAAAATATTGGTTCAATTATCGAGGTTACGTAAAGAGTTAGGGATGGTTTTCTCACAACCCTAGGCCTTTCAGGGGTCATGGAAATTGCTGATCTCGTTATCATGTCGATCCGAGCCGATAAGGGGCAAGGTTGTCCAACAGATATTGATAGATTAGTCAATTGATTCTCAAAAGGAGATATATAATTTTATATATTTATTGGTTTCTCAAAGAATAATTGCAAAGAACTTGATACTATGTGTGCATTTTACATATTTTTTCTTTTTTCTTGAGTGAATGTTAAAGCTCACAAAAGGCATCGGAACAAAGGAATTTAAACAAATAGGGAATAGTAAGAAGAGATGAAACCATTGCCACTATATACATATACATTATTAATCATCTTTAACAATGAAATACTAAACTAAGAATTTAGAGATTTTTTCTTAAAAAACAACAAATACAATTAAAACTCAATAAGAACTAAACCATAGGATTACTCATATGATTTGTGAAAAAAGTTCGACATAATATAAAAGTCAAGATAATAGGAATGAGAAGCTCCAAACTATGAGGGATTCAAGAGTTATATACCCTTGTCTCTATCCAAACGTAATGTTACACATCTCACCGCAGTTTAAAATGAATGGGGAATATCGAAAATGTGAAACAGAAAGGGATAGAAAACCCCCAACACTGCAAACAAGTTCAACGGGTAAGCTATCTTTTTAGCGAAATACACAATGCACGAATCTTAAAGGATAACACATGTGGAATTGCAAAATTACAAAATCTTTAAGAGAAATACAAATGTATGAATGTGGATGGAGAACAGAGGTGGAATTGCAAAATTATAATATGTAATTAAATCCTATGTAAGTATTACATGAAGGAAAAAAAATGTTTTTTATACATAGAAAATGAGTCTTCATACAACCACTAAGAAGGAGGCCATGTGTCTGCTTTCACTTGAAAGTTCACTGCAGCAAAATAACTTTCACTTGAAAGTTCACTGCCAGCAAAATAAATAAACAGGTCATTCTCACAAATACACATGAACCCCCGATGAAGGAAAAATCCTCAAGAAAAATGTGTAACAAGTAACAAAATAAATAAACTGGTCATTCTCACAAATACACATATGAACCCAAGATGAAGGAAAAATACTCAAGAAAAATGTGTAACAAGTAACGAGATGAGAAACCACAATAGAATAATATAGGGGATTATTATATATAAATTGTACAACCAAGAAATGACCTCGATTGCAGTGTGAACTAGTAAGAACCTTACCACAAATATTTTAGAAGACAGACTAGAATGTGCTTAGACTTGAACTTGAGATCACTTTTAAAATGGAAGATTCATAAGCACTAAATGATTGAATGAACAAAGAGGTAGACTAGAACCAACTATATTAATATATGTCATATTGATATTGCCTTTTTTACTAAAGAATGTGTCAATTACTTGTATTTAATAGTTAAGCTAATATAACAACAACTTAATTTATGGTTGTTAACCTCATAGTTGAATCTAGGCTCATAGTGGTACCATCATTGGAGTTAAGTTAATAGCTGTATCTAATAGTTAATTTAAAGGTTAATATAAACCTTAGACTATGCCTTATGCACATTAACTCGACTCCCAAGTGCCATATGGAGTTCAATTGTCACATAATTTGCACATTACTTAAGTGATTGTTCTTTGTGTATGGTTTAGTTGCAATCATGGTCAACTTCTCATGCTAAGAGATGGAATTCATCTAAATTTGTTTTAATAGTTGTATCACTATTGGAACAATCTAATAGTTATCGAATATAACAACGATTAGAGTTGAAGTTAAGATAATAGTTGTATAGTCATTGGAGTTAATCTAATATTTACACAATATAACAATGATTAGAGTTGAAGCTAAACTAGTAATTGTATAATCATTGGAGTTAAGTTAATAGTTGTATAGTCATTGGAGTTAATCTAATATTTACGCAATATAACAATGATTAGAGTTGAAGCTAAACTAATAATTGTATAATCATTGGAGTTAAGTTAATAGTTGTATCTAATAGTTAATTTAAAAGTTAATATATTGGCAATTGCAATTCAAGTAAAAGTAATGATTGGAGTTGAAGTTAAGCTAATAGCTATATCATCAATGTATTTAAGCTAATAATTGAATAGTTGTATCTAATAATCGAATAGTTGCTGAAGTTTGTTTTTTCCAACTATCACAAATTGTACTTATAGATGTTAACTAAGCTATTTTTAATTTTTTTGAAATTGTTAATTATGAGTTAGAATAATCCAACTATTTTATTAGGAGTTCAACTCTTACATGGCTCACATTCACTAGACTCCTAGATGCCAAATGCAGTTGAACTAAGCCTTAAGTGATTAGAGTTGAAGTTAAGCTAATAGTTGTAGAATCATTGCGTTAAACTAATAGTGTATCTAATAGTTAAGCTAATAGTTATCCAATATAACTGTGATTAGAGGTGAATTTAAGCTAATAGTTCTAGAATCGATGTAATCAAATAGTTGATGATTAATTTTAATTTTTACAACTATCACTAACTGTACTTATCACATGTTAATTAAGCTATTTTTTCATTTTCTTTGAAATTATTAATTATTAATTTTAAATGACGTCCATAGAGTCAATCTAGATAGTACACTTGTCTCATTCTTGTTTAATCTTGGACGACGCCCATAGAATCAATCTAGACAGTACGCTTGTCTCACTCTAGTCCATAGATGAAAAAGCATAGATGGTAGTCCACCCCAAAATTCTAACATATATACACCTTCGACGCAAACATACAAGAGACTAGAGTTAAATTCAATGCCTTGTAAAAAGTTTGTAATTAAGAAAATCCATGTGTAGATAGGTGGTTGTTGCGATGGATAAATAGAAGCTAACTAGTACCAATCAATTCATGAGATCGAGGCTGCTCTGATGTAAACCTAAAATAAACATTTCCTAGGAGAATGGAAAGATTGGCTATTTTAATTACTATTATTATGGATCCTTTGTGAACATTGCGAACATTATGATGCATTGAATTGTGCGTTGCAGCTAACTTACTGCCATTTCATGGTCAGTGCCATGCTTTTAATAGTTGGTTGTTCCAAAAGAGTAATGGTAGGTTCAAAATCACAATCAATTTTTTTTTCAAATCTTGCTGTGCAGCTACACAAGAATGAGCCCTTACCACAAAGATGGGTAGATACCAACGAGAGGGCAGGAATTTCGTGGGCAAATTTCTTGTCATGAGGTGATTTTCCCATCATATACGATAAAAAAGAAAAAATCTTTTATCATTTTTCTTTAAAATTGTCAAAAGAAGTTACATAGATGTAAAAAAAAAAAAAAAAAACATTATCATTATGCTTTAAAATTGTCAAAACAGGTTACCGAGTTGTCAAAACAGTCAAATTCGACAGATTGTTTTGGATTAATTCTTGCATCGATGACTACACATGGATTGCTGCTTACAGATGGAAGATGAGACTTGACACTTCTAAAATGTTGAGAATATGTGAAACTTGTTTTCCTTGCAAGTCCAACAAATGAGTCTAATTTTAAATACCCACTGAGGAAACCTAACTTTTGTTTGTGTCTTATTATCAAAACATACTTGTAAAAGCCAACCCTTAATCAAATCAGACTCAGGAGCCTTACAAATTATGATTGATTATATTAAAAATCCTTTGCAAGACATAATAAAACAAGTACTATATTTGTTCCAAGAATAATTTATCATGAATTCCAAACACACAAAATTAATCTTCCATCTCACGCTTAGTTGTGAGAGGATCCAAATCAACATACACATTAGACATGATTACATCCACCACACAAGAGCTCAACAATAATTAGAACTTCATGTTATACAACAACAATACATACACACAACTAAAGTGATTCCTTTCAAAGGATCCTATATTTTTCATTGCAAATTTATTTGTAAAATTATTTTCAGTACAAATTTAAGTGGAAAAAAGAAAAAAAATCCTTGAAAAAAGTTCCATATGTTTACCAAATTGAATAATAACAATAATAAATAAAATGATCGATAATACATCATCAAATAAAAATACCCATTCTCAACCAAAAAATACTCATGAATTCCAAATATTTTATTATCTACTTCACACACGGGAAAAACAAGAAGAAAAAACCACTTATCACATAAAACCCACCACCAACTCAAAATTAGAGATAGTTACATAGAAAAATACATTTATGGAATGTTCCTTTTTAATGATATAACCTTTCAGACAAAACCCTTGCAATCATAAAGAATCGGCTTAGAAGTCGTGTCAAAGGGATTTTGTTGGCATCAAAATACCGAGACTCACACCTCACCTCATCCGTTTGAGGCCCAGTTATTTATGAGATGTCACAAAATCCGACAAAAAATGGCCATAATGGCACATCGACATGTTCCTATGCAAATGGAACCTAAGTTTTTGAAGAAATATCACTTGGCATTCCACTTTATCACAACCTATTTCGGTGGTGTAGAGAAAAGCTTTGCGATCTTATTTTGTCAAATAAACTCCCATATCCCTTTAATATCTAGGGATTCAAATAACTAAACCTTCAAAACTATAGAATGAGGTGAGAAAACAAAATACAAGAAACCTCTCACAAAAACCTACAATAAAGCAATTAAATTCCATTTATTGAAAATGAACCCCAATAACTAGCATGCACAATGGCATCTCTCAAAATATCGATGTAAAAAAGCCACCCCTGTTGGAAATAGTTGTCATTGATGTCAAAGGAGTTCAGTAATGAAAAAGGAATAACCAAGGACATGATGGAAAGGCAGATTCAGTGTAAGGTAAATGAATAACAAAGGAAGCGATGTAAATGGATAACAAAGGAAGCGATGTAAATGAATAACAAAGGAAGCGATGACATGGCATGCATAATGATGTTGCATATGTGATGAGGATGGAAAGACACATGAAAGGATCTAGTGGGGGGATCAATTCAGGAGAAATTCGATTGAGCTTGATTATTCAATACTCTCATCAATCAACGCAGAGTCATGGAGTTGCAGTAGGCTTATTTAATAGAGGTTGGATGGCTAAGATCGTATCAAGAAAATATATCAATGACATGGAAAGAATCTGCAAATAAAATGTGCATGGAATATAACATTCCAGAGTGCCAAAGTGAAGTTCCATGTTTGATAACTAATCAATGGACGAGGAGGATTCCGCAAATAGGTTGACAGTTCACAGGAGTTACGAAAGCCCATTTCAAAAACTTGGGAGGCACATATGCAATCTGCAATCCGCAATGCAGAAGGAATCCATAATCCACAATGCAGAAGGAAGAAGTTTTCGATTGCGGAAGCAATTTTGAGAAAGTTGAAATGCATACCCACAATCTGCAATTGTGGAAGGAATAATTTTCTGATTGCGAAAAGGCCGTTGCAGAAGAACATTTTTAGAAGAGTCAAAGAGAACATTCGCAATACACAACCCACAATTGCGGAAGGAATGAGTTCCCACAAATTGCAGAAAGGTCATTGCGAAAAGCTAATGGCAGAAGGTAATTCCGGAAAGATGATTGCAGAAAGGTAAATGTGGAAAATATTTGTTGCGGAAAGGATGTTGTGGAGAGATTATTGCGGAAAGGAAACTATGGGAGGACATGACTGATAAATATAAACAGATTTAAAATGATAAACATAGAGACACGATTTACTCTTTGGAAGAACGTGATTAACAAAGGGACGTGATTCCGTGAAAAGACACACTGAACTTGTGCAATGGTTTGATGAAAGGGAATGATGATGGATAATATTTAAACAAAAGATCAATTTGATAATAAGGGGTATCTGGAGTTTAGATCGATGTAACAACAAGTAAAACAGAGACCAAGGGAGACATGAGAATATATGGAGGTTTGGTAAAAACACACCTAGGGTGGTAGGGTGGTACTAGGGCAGGCTACATGCTTGCAAGGGCATCGTAGCCTCCTTCCAGTGGTAGTTGGTAAATAGGGTGTCATAGCATCCTTTCAGTAGTAGTTGATAAATGAGGGGGTCGAAGCCTCCTTCCAGTGGTAGTTGGTAAATAAGCTGTTGTAGCATTCCTTCAGTAGTAGCAGATAAAAAAGGGGGTTGTAGCCTCCTTCTAGTAGTTTCTAGTAAATAGGGTGCAGTATCATCCTTTTCTGTAGTAGCAGGAAAAAACTATTTGTAAATATAATTTTGCATTAATATGAAGTATTAGTGGTTTACCCAATTGGGATTCCACGATAAATTTGTGTTATGTATGTTCTTGTTTATCATGTGTGTTAATGAATAAATTAAAAGTGGTTTAAATTGTTAAAAGCTATCAATATTGATTCACCCCCCCACTTAGTATTGTCCAATATTCCAACAATTGGTATTAGATCAGGATCCTTCACTACAACTTAATAACTGGATGTAGGACTTCACAAATGACGCAAAATTTCCACACAATATTTAAAATAACATATCATCTTATTTTCTCATGAGTTGTAACTACCAACACACAAAGTCATGAGAAAGCATTACGAGCAAGAAAA
>LPNX011197450.1:464033-510028 GCA_001517045.1 Pseudotsuga menziesii | reverse complement strand
TATATATATATATAAATTAGTGAAATGGTGTAACTCTTTATAAAGAGTTGCATTCAACACCCTTCAAACAATTATAAATATGGGAAAGTATATCTTGTAAAATAAGTAGAAGTTCGAGAAGTTATAGTAAACGGTTTATTACCGTTACAGTAGTATCAGAGCTAGTTTGTGATCCAAGCCTTTGGCCATATTGTGATTTTTAATCATAATCCTAGGGAGTCCCTAAATTTATGGTCTTTGAACAAGTAAAAAAAAGAAAAGAAAGTCAAAAGAAAAAATAAAAAGGAAGAAGTAAAAAAAAGAGAGAAGAAGAAGGAAGATTGCCATAAAAAAAGGAAGGTAAAAAAAAGGACAAAATGTCGCAAGATGAAAGGTTCGAGAAGATTCAGAGTAAAAAAAATCTATTAGAGAACAAAATAGCTCAAATCCAGAGAGAAGCATCCAGACTCTTCGAAAAAAAATTCAAGTCGAGGAAGTGAAGGCAGTCCTCGCCGAAGTTAAAAAGGAAGAAAAACAAACAACACATACGCCTTACAGACATCCCAATTATAACCGTCATTTTGACCAACGACAGGGTCAAAATGAGCATTCATAAAAGAGTTATGTTGACAAGCAAATAGTTCGACATACTAAGAAACAATTGAGACAACCCATTTCCCAAAACAATCTCAGACGTCCAATCAAAATATATCTGGGATGGACCACAGTAGATACGATGCAACAATTCTCCTAGGGAATCTGTAACTTGTATCCTCTTATCTCATTAAGTGTCACAAAGGATCCAGAGATTCGAGTTCAAGAAAATAAGATGTTCTTGTGAATCAAGCTTTGAGTACAAAGCTTCCCTTAAGGGGAATGAAATGTAACAAACTTAAATAATAACCACAAACAATATTAAAATAATAATAATAACAATAAACATCAACATGTATATATATCTATATATCTATATAATAATAATAATAATAATAATAATTAATAGCATCTTTACGAAAAGACATGACTCTTAATGAAAGGGTATTCCTCCAAAATATAAATAGCGGACCCTCAATTGTAACTTATCACTTATCATATCTATTTTATTAATCGTAATATATATTCATGGATTCTTTGTATTTTCAAAAGTGGAAGTTCGAGAAGTTATAGTAAACAATTTTTAACTGTTGCATGTTGCAGTTTGAAGTTGGCATGGGATGATCTGAAGTGTACAGACATACTTACATGAGGTGGATGATATCTAGTATTGAAGGTTAATTATTGGATGTGATTTCAACATAAAGACTAAGGGGTGTATAGCTAGAGTTAGATGTAATTTCAACTCTCTAGCTGGGAAAGCGATCAATTCATTGTAGGCATATTTAATGGAGTTGAAAATATCTATTACATATAAATGAGAATATGTCTGTAAGACTTAGTTAGGCATGTGTACCTTGGTAACTCATGAAAAACGACTACATGTAAACTTAGGTGATTGGGGAGTACATGAGATTCCTAATTATAAACTTTGAGGGGGGTTGGTGATTACCCTAAGTGAAGTTTAAATGGGGGATTGTTAGATTAACCTCGACTCGATAAATGAGTCATTGAGTTAATCTTATTTTAGATCAGATAATGTGGTTTTTAGGCCCATGGCGTGGAGGTGAGTGGTGAAGGATCACTTTGTTGGATTGGCAAAATTTGGTCAAAAAAACAAAGGTATCTTTGGGTGGGTAGATCATATATTCTATTGTGTATGCATGATTTATGACTAGCTATTATTTCTATATTTATTCATTTTTTTTCTCACATTATATGCTCGTTAATCCTAATGCAAATTATTTACACTTTCAATCTTGCACACTTCACATGCACTACAAAAAAAATATTCTTCATATATGAGAATGATCTTGTCAAAGACAAGTGAGTCCGACATTAAAAACACCTCCAAGGTTAATAACCCAATAAATATACAACCCTGGACTCCTTTCCTAGAAAACCTAAGCAAAAATGAAGTGAAAAATTCCGTGCCACAACCCACATGTTTGTACCAAGGTTTGCATAGGAATTTAAGTTCGAATATGTTTCATTACTTTAAAAATAAGAAACTAAAAAACTCATTACTCCTATTGAAAAAGGCATATGTTTAGTAGATATGAATATGCACATCTTTTGAAAATTTAAAAGAATTTTATAAAGAATATTTAAGATTTTGAATAGGTCACTAAAATTAATTCATTTCTTAAAAATAAATTGGAAATTAATCTATTTAAAAGTAATAAATATATTTTATTAATTAAAAAATAAAACATTATGAGAGTAGCTGACCCTTTAAGGTATAAGGAAAATTTGGTAGTAAAGAAAATCAATTACTTCAAACTATATTTGAAGCCATCAAAGTTTCTAATAAAAACATCTAAAAATAATGCCTATGATATTTACACCTGAAAGTATTAGGGTAGAAAATAGCTCAAATTTTTGAAATGGTTGATCTAGTTGCAAGACTTCTATTTTTATATTTCTTATAAACCAAGACATCTAAATCATGTGGCTGACATGTTTTTTTGTATTTGTATTTGGAGTAATCGACAACTAGCCGGTTTCATACTCGCGTGACAAGGGATCGATTCTGACCACTACCACTATAACCTCCAGGAGAATACGCTGACCCCCACAATGCATCTCAGGCTGCAACGAGGTTTGAACCCTTGACTTGCTTAACAGCCCGTACACCTTAACAAGTGCACAGTTGCCAATTGGTCTACACATCGGGGGGTTCTGTGGCTGACATGTTGAATAGGGAAGAGATGCACATAAACTTAAACATGTTTTCAACATGAGCATTTGATAAAGGAAAGGATTTAGAGAACAAGAATTGCAGAAGAAAATTATCTATAAGAATCCAAGAAAGGAAAAATTCTTGGAATACATAAGCAATAAAGAAGCAGACAAGAAACTAGCTATAACTCTAATATAATAGATCTAGTCTTCCCTAATGCAGTTTTAGATTTTAGAAAGATGGGAAAGAACAACCTTCCTAGGCATGCAAGATGCCTAGGACACATTGAGAAATATCCATGAAATTTGGATATATGTTGCTGATATAGATGGAAAATAGTTGTTTTATGTAGATATTGGTCTAATATTTTTAACATGGAGCATCTACCAGTTGATCCTGCATGTTTGCAGAGAACAAGGAGAGATAATCATATGGAAAGATCCTAAAAACCTGAAACAACAACAATGGCTAGGATGGATGTAAATATTTCTTGATAAATTATGTGCAAGGAAATATTGGGTGCAAAGAAGAGCCAATTTAAACCTACACTTGCAAGTTGATACGATCGTGGCTCACTAAAATAATTTATGGTTTAAATTTAAACTAAAGAATCTTGGCGGAAGATATATTCCTTTGTAACCTCCAATTTGGATAAATTAGTAATTCATTCAAAGGGATAAAGAAGGAAGGTTAGTTGGGAACACAACGAAAAAGATCTTGCTCAATTACAAAATTGGATCACCTTTTGCTAGAGAATTATGCAATGCCCATAATTCGATCATGTTTAGCTCAGAAATCAAACAATTCTTCTCACAATGCATAATTCTTGACAGCGAATTTGGACTAAATCTATCTTTTGACATCAAGGTTTATAGATTTGTTGGATGTCTATATAGAGAAGATCCTTGTATTTTTATGATAGGTTATGACCCATATAATTAAAAGCATTGCAGGCCACTAACAATAGCACCACTTTGTTTGATATCATCCATATGTCCTTTTAGGCGGCTAGTTCGGGTCCCCATATGTTCTAAAAGCCCACTTAAGGGATGGGATAATGACATTAGAGTCCATAATGTCACCTCAAATATTTTATTCCAACCTATATATCAGTTTTGAGTCATCGGTTGAACCAACTAAAATGTCATAAATAAGAGACTCATGTCGGTATTCTTCATTGGGAGTTTTCAGAGTCTTCGGAGTTGTAGAAGTCTTGAGTCTAACCTTTGTGCATCCTTTGTGTGATATGGTTCACTAGTACATGTGAATTTTTTTCCCACAAAAAATCTTTGCTATAGCAACACATTTTTGTCGATATAGCGATGAATATAAGCTCAAATGTTCATCACAAAATTATCGTCGCATTATCCACACTTCAAATATTCTGTCGGTATAGCAAAAGAACATTGATGGCATGTGGTGATTGCAACATTTGCTTCAAAAACCAATAAGCATCGATATATCAACGTTTATGTCTCATTATAGCAACGACTGGCCATTGCTATAGCAACAGTTTATTGTGGAAAAACAAGCGACTGAGTCAAATTGCATCATTTAAGTGATGTTTGGGAGTCGCTATAGTGACGAAATATTGTCACCAAATCAAGCGACTATTTCTTATTGCATCATAGAAGCGACGAAATATTATCGCAAAATCAAGCAACTTTTTCAGATTGCATCGGTATAGCAATGTACATTAGTCACAATAGTGACATCAACGTGTTGCTATAGGAACGAAACTATGTTGAACCCAAGAAATTCCCAAGTCATTTTGATCTGTTTCTATAGCGACAGTCTATAGTCATTATAAATACAACAACATGTCACTATAGCGACGAGAGTTTGTCACGACTTAGAAGTGACTACGCACTGATTCATCACTATAGCAATGTACCTATGTTGGTATAACAACAGAAGTACGTCGCTATAGCGACGTTTACTATATATTTTTAAATATATATATAAAATTCGCAACAAAGATTATATTTCAAATATAGGCATACCTTGCCCTTCCCATAACCCAACCCCTTGTATCTATCTAAAAAACTCCTGAATCCTCCCAAGACCTAAGGAATAAAGGCCCTATCATTTATATTCTAGATGAATTTCCCGCCTTTGTTCATACTACCCCTAAATGACTAGTGTCATAGGAAACCAAAACACAATAGTAGAGCACCTAAGAAGAAGTACAAGAACAACAAGATCCTTCTTTACAAGATACTTAAAAAGAAACCATAGATAATCTAACACTTTGTACTATGCAACAGGTGGTCAATATTATTGGTAGCAATGAACAACAACAAAAAGCATAGCCAAAGTAGTTAGAGGGTTAGTAGGATATGCCGCCACTTATAGACACACCTTAATGGGATAAGTATAAAGTGAGCTTATGGGGAATGCATAGAAAACCCATCCACCTCCTTCTTCTACAATCAATGAGACTTCAATACAAGCTTAGGATGCACAGCTTTTAAAAAATACTTATCACAGTCACACCATCATAAACATGTGCCAAGAACAAGCAGATATCACTCCCTTTTTTACCAAATACACTCAATAGAGGATGGTGCAACATTGAATAACACAATAGGGATATGACACTCATATAAATGACCAGTATACACACTCAATCGCCAATGTATTTCCTCTATGAACACTTCCCCTAGGTGTTGTTATCCTTGATCTTCCAAGGTACTCGACACACCAATAATCTGAGCAACTCAAGAGTGCCATCACAAATTCTGAACATAAATTAGTTCGGGCAAAGAACGAGGAAAAAAACCTTCAATAGGGATACAATGACACTAGAATTTAGTTGGGAAGTGTGCTGGAAGCCAAGAACCAAGAACACCAAGCTCATATCATTACAAAAACATGGTCACATCCCTCTATGACCAAAGGTTATAGATGAAGCCTAAAGTTTGCTAGTATGTCTCTATTACACATAAGGATATTTCATTAGTTGTGTCACAGGAAAGTATTCAACTTCTTTGCACAACTTGGAAATAGCTAGAGACATAATTACAAAAAAGGTAATCACAATTAGAATCAAAAGAGATTATAAATTACTACAATTTATGGTACAAGTTCCTTTAGTAGCCCAAGAATTCTCCAACACTGGCAACCACCTACAACAGAAAACCCAACAAACAAACAAAATATTTAATGCACTGAATGATTGGGTTGGAGCATTAACAAAGAATCAATTCCCAATAAAAGTTTTGTGTGAGAGGATAAGAAAGCTCAATGACGAAGCCAAGGTGATCATAATCCCATTGGAAGAATAGGAAAAGTACCAAAAATCCTAATAGGTTGATGATGAACTAGACCAACTTCATGACCAATTACTCTCCATAAATAAAAATCTACGAGAGTTAAAGCATGTTGCCCAATCAACATAAGTCCACTTAGAGCAATTGAATCAGTTTTATAATGCCGAGTGGAAATAGATACAATAATAGAATCCTACTACACTTGACAATGAGAAGGCCCATACATTATTATTTCCATTAGCAACAGAATTTAAAAGCTATTTCATTTCATTGTTTTTTCGTAATAATTTTATATGCACTAGTATGAAAATTCTTGGATATCCTAAAATTTTTTATTCAAATTGTGACATTTATACCTTTCTTGCACATTCTATCAACATTTATGGATCTGAAGCAGTTTGTAATTCTAATTTGTGTAAAATACGAAGCCATCCATCTTTTGCAAACCTTCCACAAGACTCATGAGGAGGTTAGTTCTTTCTATCAACTAGATCAAATAAAGGGTAATGTAATACCTATACATTTTATTGTTCAAGCCTCAGTTTAACATGTTAAGAGCTCATCGTAATCACAGTGTATGGGATAAAATAAGCTTCAATAAGGTTTATTAAGGAGTTTTGCATATGGTGACTAATTTAAGGATATTATTGAACTAATCTTTATTGGGAGATAGATAGTCATCCTTTTCCTCGTTCTGTTGGGACTTACAATTGTGATGCTTGTCGTAGTGCTTATCCTAGAAATTCTTCTCCTTCAACTGATGATGGAACTTGTTCAAATAGGTCTTCCCAGAAGCTGGCCAGAAGCCCCTTCGTAGGAGCCTTGTGATCACAACCTTAATACTTTGACCCCTTTTATAAATACCTGAAGAGTAGAGGAAGGAAACTTAGTGAAAAATAATGAAAAATAAATGTCACACTCCATATTTGAAAATTCACCAAAAGTTCAATCTCAAAGGCATTCAATAGGATAAAATTCAAAATTACTTACCTCAGTAGCACCACATCCTTGTCCTATACCAGAAGCAGGACCTTCTTTGTCTTTCAATTCATTGTACTACACAAGGTGCCACTCTAAAGACACAAGATCCATAAAAATGTCTAATGCACATTTCAACTCATTTGGAGCAAAGCTACAAACTCTAAGGTAGATTCAGCTCATTTGTATTTTATAATTATTTTTCTCAAATATTCAAACTCAAAGCTGAAACAATGAGACAAGCATGTCAAGCATAGGAAAACCATACCTCAATATCCTTCATGTCCAGCATGTCCTAGAAACAATGAGTTACAATAACCATTAAAGTACTTAAAACAATAACAGTAATAAGAGTAGTGATCTATATCAGATCTAAGTTGTTAATGAAAGACACCAACACATAATAGTAGCATGATATATCAGATTTGTACCAATTATAAACTCAACATAAGATGTTAGGGAAGAGCTCCCTTATCCTCATAAAAAATGTTTCTAAATAGGCTTCAACCTCTTAGTGTTAGGTTACATGCATGAGACTCAACTAGACCAACATACTTGTGAAAGGAGAGACCCTAGAACTGGAAAAGAACATAAAATAGATCTTCCAACCTTCACAAATAAAAAATAGTAGAAGCACATCAATGTGCCCAACTCGCAATAAAAAATGACATATTTAAGTTGTTAATGAAAGACAACAATACACAATAGTAGCATGATATATCAGATCTGTACCAATTATAAACTCAAGATAAGATGTTAGGGAATAGCTCCCTGTTGAGGCCTGAAAATTCGCAGGCAACAACAGCAAGGGATTCTCCCCAGTCAACGTTCCCAACTAGCCCGTGACTGTTTGGTATAGGGAATCCGTCTGGTTTGCGGTCCAGCTACCGTAGGTCAAGTAACAAAAAACAAAAAGGTTTTACCAGTTGCGGCCCGGTCCACCGTGTATTTTGTATTTTTGACTTAATGTATGAGATGCAAGTTCCTAATTAACAATGCAGGATGATTTGGATGCCGGGAGCAGTCACAACATGATGTGCAGGTTCTTACCTCTCGTCTTAGACTCACCTGCATCTAAATCACATATGCAGCAATGAAACAAACAAACTATCTATCTATCTACCTATCCCCGGGGAGCTGAATTGTAACTTATATAAGAGTAATGTGTGTAGTGCATGCAATGTAAAGAAATCTTACAGATAGCTGACATTTTCTCATACAATGCATGAACGATTAAGGATGTTTATACAATTAGATAGCCAATTGTTTTATGAATAGCATACATTACTCAAGGTGGTAATTCCACAAAAATAAACCAGAAATCATTTAAACAAGAACATAGGTTCAAAGAGTTAGAACGATCTCACGGTCAATGGACAAAAAGCTGGAAAAACAAAATAGTTCATCTTTCAGCCATCCACAGCATAACATTTGAAAGTGCCACCAATATTTCTCCAACAGGCAAACACTACTTCTTTATTGCAAAGAGAAATAGTTCTTCTTACAATATCGTTTCTATGTCTAACTGGGAAAAATCCCCTTTTTCCTCTAAGTCTTTTACATTTATACAACAAGGTGAGACTATTGGGCTGTCCAAAAGTGACCTTTGGACTTCCCAACTCTTCGTTTCCCAACGTTTCACTTTTCTTAAATGTTTTTTACAAAATCATTACAAATTACAAAATGCCCAATCCTTCATGAGGAGGGTCCCACTTGGGTGTCTAGAAACTTCTTCCAAGATGAAGCTTCAGAGGTGATGCCCTCAAATGCGCAGGGTTCCAAAAACTGAATGTTGATTTCAAATTTCGCAGCCTGGTTCTTAATAGCCTCAACTCTGGCTGCGCTCAATCGAAGCTGGTCCTCCAACAGCTGCACACTAACGGCTGAATGGCCTACTTCGTTCCTTAGAATCTGGTCATCAATGGCCTTAATGTGTTGCGTTCTTGCTTCTTCATCTTGATGTCTCTTCTGCAACATCTCCACAAATGAATTGTGGTTTGGGAAATCATCCATCCTCTACTCGGCCTCTACCTAGCATCGGTTGTATGTAATAAGGATCCTTCTAAAAAATTTCGTGCAGGCTCCCTTCGCCTTCTTGACTGCTTTCTTGAAATCCTCTGTGGTGTTAATAGCAAATTCTATTAAGTCATAGTCCCGCTTGAGGGCCTGTTTATCTTTTGATGGCAGCTCTGCTAGAGTTTCTTCATTGTTTTCCAGCCTCGCCATTCTTGCAGTCAGGACTTCAAGGATGTCCTGAGATCTGTCCACAAAGTAAGAGGAGGTTTCCAAGATTTCCTCCAGTCGGCCATCTATTTGTAGCATTTTACATCTCTCCTCTTCAACAGCAGTCTGTAGCTGCAGCATATTGGCCTTTTGGGCCAGCACATGCTCCTTAAATGGTTGTAGACTAACCTGCTATTCTCTTGCTACTTCTAGAGCAGTTGTTAGGGAAGTGACCTGCTCTTGATGTTTCTTTTCCTGTTCTTGGGTGTGCAGCTCACTGGCCTCCAAGATGATCTTTTGCTGCTCTTCTAGCTCTTCTACCTTTCCTTGCAGCCGTTCCTTTTCCATCTTCAGCTCTTGATATTCTTTCTGCACTTTCTACAGGCATTCTTGTGTTGTTTCTCTGACCTGTCTTTCTACTTGGAGGGCCTGCAATTCAGCTTTAGAATCCTTTATCTCCCTCTGCATGTCTTCATTCTTCCGCTTCAGTCTATTGCCTTCCTCTCTCTCTTTCCTCAAGGTGTCTTTCAATTGAGCAAAGGATTTCTTTGATAGCTCCAAGTCTGTCATGATCTTGTCCACATTATCTTCCGAAGCTTGAATCAGTGCTGCTCCTACTCTAATGGTGAATCTCGGATCCTAGTCTGTTCCCAACACAACAGGTGTATCTGTGATCATTTTTCTGGGCAGACCTCCTGTCTCAACTTTCCTCTCTGTTCTCTTCACTATTCTCTTTGTTTCCCTATCATAGAAAACAGTGTTGAAATCAGGAATCTCTTCCCCTTTTTTCTGCACAAAGGGAACCAAGTTGAGAGTGGGGACCATGGGTGTGCTGGAAGCAGGTACTTGTGGGTCCTGCACCACAGGGTTTTCTATGTCTTGGGTCTGTCCTCCAGCTATATCAGAGGTTGACTTTTTTTGTTTGTGTCTGTGTCAGATTCAGCCTCTCTGCTTCCTGCTTTTGTAGCTCCTCATCGAGCTTCCTTTTCTTTTCTTCTTCTTCTTTTGCCTCTTTGACATTGTGAACTCTTCCTGCCATAAAATTGTAACATTAAGCTGTTTTGGCTGAGTGACAAACTTGGATACATCAATGTGTAGTGTGTCATTTTTTCTATGTTTAACATGATAGCAATCAGTCAATGAAGCAAATATATGCATGTATACAAACTGAAATGGCCTAACTAAAAGAACTATTGAAACACAATGTGCAGTGTTCAGTGACTTTGTCTATTTCTAGCATGATGAAAAATAGTTATATGCAGTAAAATGCGCAAGCCACCAATTCTACCAAAATAATTGGGCGGGAAAACTAATATGACTAAAACTTCCGCTCTCTGTGGGTGCCATTATCATTCCGCTGTGCAGGACAGACAGGGGTAAAATACACAAGATTTCAACGGTGCTCTAACAAAACCATGCCCATGTGCTTATGGTCAACAAACTAAAAGAAGTGGCATATCCCTTTCGACAGGCTAGGGGTTCAACTCTGAGCTCGAATGAGGTCGCGCGGAACCGTGTAGGTGAACACGGTTGGGGTCAAAGAATGCAGGTAACACAAAATGGGATAAACAACCCAAGCCCCATAGGGAGAGGCCACGGAAAACTAATCCTACCCAAGCATCATCACAAAGGGCGGATTGGTGCAGACAGTGCAACGGCCATCTGCACCAAAACCCCCACTCAATCGGCGCAGGCTCGCATAACGGACGACCGCAGACAAAAAAACACCCTATGGGTCAAACGCCTCCACTGCAAATAGTAACACCACAAAATCCCCCAATATATATAGGCTCGTGACTAACGGGGCCAAGCTAAAACGGTCGTGGACAAAAACCTAACCCATAGAAAACAAAAGCACCAAATGCTTAAACGGAAAGAGGAAAGGAAAACGAATCCTACCTGGCACTGATGTGTAACTGGCGTGGAGAGGCCTGTCAAGCTTTGCGGTGGAGACACGTGGACTACGTGTACCGAAAATGAGGGACCGGGCGAGCACGACAACACAATTTTGATAGCTTGTGACAGTCGAAACGGAAGTTGAAAAATAACAATAAAAAAATAACCCCTCGACCCCGTATATATAGTCAACCACAACGGGTGAGCAAAATATCGGACGGCGGAGAGCTTTTGAATCAGAGGTTGAAAGTATACTCTCTTCCGCAACGGCCGATGGTCAAAGTGCTAAGCCCTCTGTGGAGACATACGTAGCAGAACCTCAAAAGACTAACTCGTCGGGACAATAGTGAAACGATAGCCGGAACGACGGAGCCGCAAAAGATAAATCCATCCGCAATGGGATTAAAGTCTGAATCGGAAGAAAAACTATTAACACATTGGCACAGGGCTAGTGTTTCTTTCATCCGTACCGATGGAACCGTAAAGCGTACCGCCGTCCGCAAGGTCGGGACTTAAGTTGGAAGCAACAACACTAAAGGCTCAGAGAGTTTAGAGCTTTGGCAGCCGCAACGGCGGAAGAGTAAAGCGTGCGACCTTCTGCAACGACGAGTTAAACAAAAAACGATTTAGACGGCCGGAATAAAAAGGCTTCCCGCAGCTGCAAGGGTGGAAGCCCATGACTTACGGACTCGATGGAAATAGCAAACGGGTCCAAAACGTTAAAGCATTGATCGGAAGAGGAAGAAATTTTCCTTCTGCAACGGCGGAGAAAGAAATGATAAAAGTTCCGATGTAAAACCCAAAAACAACTGAGGTAAAAACAAATAAATCGGATAGGAAGTCGAAGTCAATATCGATTATCCATCCGCAACGGTGGGAGGAAAAGCAAACACCTTCCACAACGGCGGAGAAAGAAAGGATAAAGAGCTCCGATGCAAAACCAAAATTCAGCCGATGTGAAACGAACCGTAACGGAGAAAAGTAACGAAGCCAAAACCAAATGTCCATCCGCAATGGCGGAAGCTTCAACCAAACAAACTTCTGATTGGAACATGCTAAAAATGCATTCAGGGACAGCGATAAAGCTTGATCAAATGGTGGATTATTTCCAGTGCTAGAGGGAGAAACAAAACAAGTGGTAAATCAATTCAATCATTCTGAGAAATCATTATTAGACCAACTCAAAGAATAAAATCGAACTAATCCAAGCAAAAGGAGGGTCCTAATTTTTTTTGGAATTTTGGGAAAATGTTGCAGCTGCAACACTCCCTTATCCTCAGAAAAAATGTTTCTAAACAGTCTTCCACCTCTTATCATTAGGTTACTTGCATGAGACTCAACTAGACCAACATACTTGTGAAAGGAGAGAACCCAAAACTAGAAAAGAATGTAAAATAGATCATCCAACCCTCACAAATAAAAAACAGTAGAGGCACATTAGTATGCCCAACTTACAATGAAAAATGACAGTAAAGTACCCCAAAAAATGTCAGATAAGGTAATGATATGGTGTATGGTACCTAACAAGGTGGATGGTACATAACAAGGGCTTTCAAGGTGAACACAAAGGTGCAAGAATGCAGAAAGAACTTGATGTGGATAGGTCTTGCAAAGGACAAAACAAGTATTCAAATTTTTTTTTGGCTCATCCTCCCACTTGATGTAAAGAATGCCTGCAAAAATGCACAAAAGGTTCAAAATTTCCCTGTGGACATGTTTAACTAGCTGCGGGAATTTTATCATAGTCTTGCATGCATAATGCAATACTTACGAGCAAGCTTCATAAGAATGCACATAGGAAGAAGAAAAATTCCCGCATGAGTGAAGGAGATGTCATTAAAATGCAGGGTCCCCAATATGCCCGCAAGTGGAGGAGAGAAATGCCATCCATGCCTCAATAATATCCTCAAGCCTCAAATATGCCTGTTGAGAGTAAAAATGCCCCCATCTAGTTAAAAATCACCACAGGGAAATAGAGAATTAAAATGCCCACAGGGCAATAGAGTAAAAATACCCGCAGCTTGTAAAAATTCACATAGCTAGTTAAATATGCCCACATTGAACTTTCAGAATACACTTACATCAATTCTCCAATTTGGATAAGTAGTTGATTTGGGAAAATGTCTAGAGCATGTTGAAAAATTCCTTGCATCCAGTTTGTAAATTCCCGTTGGATTGATAAAATTCCCATGCTACCTTATAAAATTCCCACATGCATCAAACATATGCATGCATGTCTAGAAAAATGCCCACAAAAATGCACAAAAGTGAAGCAGGATTGTGATGTTGTCATTGATGCATGCTTACCTTTTATGAATTTACTAGATGAATGTTGATACATTCATTAGGCGGGCATGTCCTTAGATTTCATGGGAATTTTAATGATAAAGTTAACACTTGACAGGTACAACTAAAGTAAAGCTGTTATGGGAAGCTTGATATTATAAAGATATTCTCCAACTCTATTGTATGACCACTTGGATGGAGGATTCCCATGACAGGTACAACAGTAAAGGAAAAATGATGTTGATGGCAAAGTATGATGACATTGAAAAAATAAATATAAAGGTTGATGTCGAAGGATGATGACATGGAAAAAAGGACAAGACAATTTGGATATCAATTCAATGTGAGGGTAGGTTATCTGACCTTCTCAACTATATGTGGTTATACATCTCATGTGTCTCATGCAAAGAGTGGAAGCTCATAATCATCATCACTGGATAAAGAGGATCATGTTGTCATCTCATCTTCCTTAGGTTAACTCAGAAAGGGGTGGATAGCCCCTTGAGGATAACCATAGTCCTTGGAATATGTCACACATATTAAGAAATAATCCATGCAACAAAACTGAACAAACATTTCACATATAAATTGTAAAAAGCACAAATATAGGTATATTAATTGTTTCATCAGCACAATACTATCAAATAGAGAGCTACATTAATAATAATTAAAGTAATGAAAACAAAAACCTTAATAACCGTAATCATTTAAATGCTACAATATTGGACAATACTGAAAGGGGGGGCGGTGGGTGAATCAATATTGTTACCTTTCTCACAGTGACCACTTTTAAAATAATAAATAGCAAATAGAATCAACAAGATACAAAGAACACAAATTTATCTTGGAATCCCAACTAGTAAAAACAACAAAAACTTTCTATAACTTCAAAATTACATTTTCAATTGGTTTTAATAATTTCAAAATTATCTTATATCTTATACTTATGTCAATACAAAGTACATAGTTTATGTCAAAAACGTATCCTACAACCCATCATCAAAGGGTGTACAAAAGCAAGCCTCAATCCAACACCAAAACGACATTCCACACAGTTAAAAGAAGCACATAATGAGCCTTGAAGGCTTATCTAATGAAGCACGTATGAGGTATAGTGAAAATCCCCCTGAAGTAAGGCATTTATATGCCATGAAAATAGCTCATCAAAAGGAGTAGTCAGTAGAGCATAGTCAAAGGCTCAAAAAAACTTGAATCTTTTCTAAGAAATATGAATAAGCCACATCAAGTATGTCGAATAACATAACTTAAAAGAACAAGATGGTATCACTCCCAATAGACTCTCCATCCAACATCTCAATATAGGGGAGTTTTCCCAACTCAAGAAAAAGTGCTTCCTTGGATAAAACATCAGCACTCATATTGTGCTCCCTATAAATGTGTTGAAAGTATTCTTGATAGTGGATGTATCCCCAGGCATGAAAAATAAATCCCTCTCATACTCATAGCTCCCCAAAACAAAAAGAAACCATCCTAGTTCACAATACCTTCATACCTTCACCCACTATTTTGGTTTTTCATGCTGTAGTATGGCCTTTGACAATGGAATAGGAAATAAGAACTAGAATATGGTCTTTATTAAGCATCCTCTATGTGTCAAACTTCGAAATTGTCACCATATTACACTCATATGACAAATACTTTTCAAGAAAGTGTCTATTGACGATGATGTTCTCTATGATGACGATGATAGACATAAAGACAATGATCATGATAATCGCGTTGACTACGACGACAACAATAATTAATAAACATTAAAAAAAAACTATCTATCTTACCTTCCCCTTGTCGCGGTGACGAAATTTTACATATTTCACTTACCTCACCCACGAACTAGGCCCAAGGTCACAGAGGAGTTTCCAAGGTTGCAGAGGAGGTTTTTTAGTTACCTCACCCATGAACTAGGACTGAGGCCACATAGGAGGTTCTAAGGTTGCAAAGGAGGAAGCTTTTATTTTTTCAACGAACCCCTTCCTTGACACAACCAGAAATCTAGATTGTGAGCATATCGAAACCCTTAAGATGCACCAGACATAGATCAATTTCTTGTTTGACTCAATTTTTATAGTACGAGTTCTTCTTGCATGCCTCTTTTTATTGGGTGGGTTTCGAGCTTCAGCTTAATTTTAATAGTATCCTAGCTTTGGGGGTTTTCTATCCTCAAGGCTATCCACCCCCTTCATCTCCAAAATATACGCAGAGGGACATTGGAAGATTGAGATTGAGACCCATAAGTAAAGGTGAAGGTCACTAAAGCATTAGGAAAAGCATAGGATAAGGAAGCTTAAGGACTAGGTGGTTAAAAACAAGTAGTAGATCCAGTATAAGTATATTTTTTCCTGCGAATATGTCTTCGGTAAGTCATTTGCTTTCATTTAATTCATTAACTCGTTTTCTAGCGGAATATATAATTCTTTGCGTGTATGAGAGTTGATCCTATATGCCTTCCATAAATTGCAGTCAAGGTTTTATTGATAGATACAGTCAAGGTTTGCTCCTATATTTGCTCCACAGATTGATTAGGATGGATGGTTTTATACAAAAAATACTTCACCTACTTTCTATCAACCTTGCTTCCAGGTACAACTCTGAGTTAGTGAAATATTTTGAAGACATTTAAATCCCACACTTAATTGACATAATTCTCATTATTATTGCATTATACATGCAAGCATAAGATACAATTCCTGCAGCTAGTTAAACATTTCCATAGGGTAATAGATAAATTCCTGCTGAACCCCAATATGCATGAAATAGAGGTGGAAATATGCCCATAAGAGGTGTTGAAATGCCAACAAATGATTGAAATGCATGTGACATGTAAGGACATGCTCGCATAAGTATGCAAGCACCCACACATGAAGACTATATGCGTGTGACATGTAAGGACATGCTCGCATAATGAATGTATCAACAATCATCTAGTAAATTCATAAAAGGTAAGCACGCATCAATGAAGACATCACAATGATGCTTCACTTTATTTCCTTTTTATTTAACTAACCATATTGCTACCCTATCAACCCTGCTTCCAGGCATAACTCTGAGTTAGTGAAAGATTTTGAATACATTTAAAGCCTGAACTTAATGTACATAATGCCCACAAGTATTGTATTATGCATGCAAGACTAAGATAAAATGCCAACAGTTAGTTAAACATGCGCATAGGGTAATAGATAGATCCCCACTAAACCCCAAAATGCATGAAAGAGAGGTGGAAAGATGGCCGCGGGAAAATCATTGAAATGCTAGCAGATCATTGAAATTCCTGTGACCTGTAAGGACATGCCCACATAAGTATGCAAGCACCCACACATGAAGACTATATGCCCATGACATGTAAGGACATGCCCGCATAATGAATGTATCAACAATCATCTAGTAAATTCATAAAAGGTAAGCATGCATCAATGACAACATCACAATGCTTGTTCACTTTACTTCCTTTTCTTTATCTAACCATATTCAACTTTTTGTGCATTTTTGCGGGCATTTTTTTGGATCTGTGTGCATATGTTTGAGGCCTGCAATAATTTTATATGGTAGTGCGGGAACTTTATCAGTCCAATGGGCATTTTCAAACTGGATGTGGGAATTTCTCAACAGGATGCAAACATTTTTCCAAATCAACTGCTTATCCAATTTGCATAATTGATGTAAATGTATTCTGCAACTTAAATGTGGGAATATTTAACTAGTTGCGAGCATTTTTAGTGCACCTATGTTTCAATGATCTAGCTGACAATTGAAACAAATCAAGGACTAATGGAAATTCATCTCCATCCGAGTGGTATTACCATATAGTCGAAGAATATCTTTATAAGCTCAGGATTCACATAATAGCTTTACTTTAGTTGTACCTATAAAGTGTTTAACTTTATCATTGAAATTCTCGTGACATCTAAGGACATGCCTGGACAATGAATGTATCAACAATCATATAGTAAATTCATAAAAGGTAAGAATGCATCATTGACAACATTACAATGATGCTTCACTTCATTTGCTTTTCTTTATCTATCTATCCATACTGCTCTCCCTATCAATATGTAGACTAATTGCTCCCCTTGAAACCTTACTAGTCTGTTAATCTCAAGATATTTAATTTGTCTCGCATATATATTCATAATCGATGAAAAGTAATATCTCACAAATGTAGATTTCTGCCACAAGTTGTTCACATGCACTCAACTAATAAGGAACATGTTGCATCTAGTAGTTTCACTAGTGGTGCCAAATACTAGTAGGTTGGTGAGTTGTTTGAGACTAGCTAATGGTGAGAGAGACAACATTTCAGAGGGGGTGCACCACCAGAGAAGAGAGACACTAGTTTTTAGAAAGTGTGCATAGTGTACAACTTCCATGTAGGTCTATATAAGTGTCCATGCGTATCCGAATTTAATGTTGGTGGGAAACATATGGAGGTTGGTGAGTTGTTTGGGACTAGCTATTTTACCCTCAGAATTCGCAGTAAAGATTGTACTTCAAATCTATGAATACCTCTAGGATCTTAAAATGATGTTGGTAGGAAACAAGTATTAGAGGTTAAATGTCATCCTCGAAACTGATTTCCTCCTCGAAACTGTATAGGATAGCATATATATTTCAAGCACATGGCTTATTACTTATTAGTATATGATTTATTTAAGTCTTAAGAAATATTATTAGGAAGAAAAAAGAGAAAATGGCACACATGCATCCTTAAAGGATTGAGAAACATCCATCCAACCCAAATCTCCTACTTTCAATTGAATCCTTGTATCATATCTTACCTCCATTTTCCTACCTCATACAACTTAACGAGTGCAATATTTCAGCTCTATGTTATGCTACATCAGAATTTGAAGTTTGAACCATTTCCAGCCTAGAAGAAATGCTATTATCATGCTCAGTAATCAATAAATTGAGTTTGAACACCCATTTTTTCGTTAGATGGGCTCCGAAATGCTCCCAATGTATCAAAAACTTTCACACACTACTGCATGGGTGCTCATAATTGGAAATTAATCCTCAAATTCAACCCATAATTATGAATTAGGCCTATTACTACTAAAATTAATCCAAATTTAAAAATTACGCTCTTCATTGTATATTAGATACACAATCATGGAGAATTAAGGTTGCTTTCACACCCAAGTTTTGCTAGACTTGATGGATCAGACTTGTTGCTGCTATTTCACATACATTGGGTTGCTGAGATTTGAGAAATTAATATATAGAATCCTGCTACAAGTTTCTTTTATTCCCAAAAAGATTCAGAACTCCTTGGTGGACACTCATGCAATATAGGTAGTAACAGGATGTACACCAAAAACACCTTGGATGATGTCTTGTGGAAATAAAGAGTAATAGGGAAATAAGGGTGCATCCGCATAAACAACAAAGGAGAAAATACTTAATTTGGGATCAAATTTATAGAATGATTCTCCTTTAGAGGTTTTCCCCCCAGTCATAGGTTCTCACTTTACAAAGACACCCCCAATTTGAGGGCCTAGGTGTGACAAGGGTGGCTCTCTTACTCATCCGAAACCCTAAACAATTGCTAAGCAAAAAATTCATTAATCAAAACCTCCAAACCCTCACAAACTGAGAAAGAACAAGTAACAACTAACAAGTCAAAGAATCCTGCTAGATCCTACACAAGCACAAATCATGCACAACTCAATCAATTGATAGGAAGCCCTTCCTTCCCACAAGCACATTTACTTCACTTACCTTTTTTACTTTTTTCCCTTTTTCCACTTGTGAAACATGCCCCCATATATCCCTTCTAAGCAATCATGTGCTTTATTTCTTTAATAAAATGCATGCGCATCTTTCCCTTTATTACAACTTATATCACAAGCATTAGATAATGAAATAAACTAGCACAATGGAGTTCACTAATTTGCACTCATTTAATCGAAATACAAGTTAAAATTACATATCTTTTGTAGTGTTATAGTTAGAGTGAAGGACCAAACTACCATAATAGGAAGAAGGGAGTGGAGTCACCACTCCATTTTGGTGAAAAACTAATAAACCCTGGGAGGGGAGGATTGGAATAAAAGTTTAGAAGAGAATTCCACTAGATTAATTAAGGTTTTATGGTTGATTAGGCTATCTAGGGTTGTAGATTAATTAAGGTCATTCAATTAGGGTTAAAAAAAAATAGGAAAGAACAACAAATTAACAAAGGAAAGCAAACTAACTAGGGTCATTTTACTAGACTGCACAAGGCACCACTCTAAAGACACAATATCCATAAAAACATTCAATGCACATTTCAGCTCATTTTGAGAAAAGCTGCAAGATCTCAGGTAGATTCAACTCATTTGTATTTTATAAATTTTTTTCTCAAATATTCAAACTCAAAGCTTAAACAATGAGACACGCATGTCCAGCATAGAAAAATCATACCTCAATATCCTTGATGTCCATAATGTCCCAGAAACAATGAGATATAACAATAACCATTAAAGTAGTTAAAACAATAACAATAATAAGAGTAGCGATCTATATCGGATCTACGGTTTTTCATGAAAGACAAGAATACATAACAATAACATGATATATCATATCTAAACCAATTATAAACTCAACATAAGATAACTCAAAACAAGATGTTAGGGTAGAGCTCCCTTATCCTCAGAAAAAATGATTCTAAGCAAAATTTAACTTCTTAGCATTAGGTTACTTGCATGCTACTGAACTAGGCAAACATACTTGTGAAAGGAGAGAACCCAGAACCGAAAAAGATCCTAAAATAGATCATCCGACGCTCACAAATAAAAAACAGTAGCAGCACAATAGCACCATTAGAGGAAATTTCAAGTCAAACTGGGCCTCCTAAAAAAAATTAATAAAATAATAGTTACAATAATAAAATAATATTTATTAATTTTGGAGGAAGAAAAGAAAAAAAATACTTTTTGTTTGTATTTTCGACATAGCTCTCCGTGTTTTTACTCAAATTTTGATTAGGAGAGCTTGTTGGATGCATAATTAAATTACGCATCCAACGAGTACCCACTCGGCATACTTTTGACGGACCCCGCTACCCCAAAACCAAGAAATACCTGAAAAAAAGTGATGATGATGTCATCATCAGGTTTTTCAGGTATTTCTTGTTTTTGGGGTAGAGGGGTTCGTAAAAAGTATGCCAAGTGGGTATTGGATGCAGAATTTAATTTCGCATCCAAGGAGCTCTCCCGATCAAAATTTGAGTAAAAACATGGGGAGATATGTCGAAAAGAAAAACAAAAAAAGTAGTTTTTTAATGATACCTATCCCCAAATTTATATTAATAAAGTGTTTAAGACCTATACGGTATTTAAAATTTAAAGAAATTTCATTGGCTAACACATGATGACATGGAATTTGAATTAGAGTTAAAAGGCCCATTTTGAGTTGAAATTTCCTCTAATGGACCAACTCTAAATAAAAAAATGACAACACAGTACTCCAAAAAATTCACATATGGTAGCACTATGGTGGATGGCACCTAAGGAGGGATATTAAGGTCAACACAAGGGTGGAGATCCACCCTAAGGGGTCACTCTAGTCATCAACAAGCTAGAAGTCAACATTTAAGGGTTGTATAGATCAACATTACCATGCAAGGGCCAATCACGAGTCACCACAAGGCTAAACATCACATACAAGTAAATATGCAAGTCAACGTAACATAACAACACAGCATGACATTATACTAGGTTCATGCACATCAAGTCAACATGGGGGTATGTTTCCCAACCTTCTCAATTGTATGTGTCCATACGTCTCATATGTCTCATGCAAAGAGTGGAAGCTCATAACCATCATCATTGGATAAGGAATCTCATGTGGTCATCTCATCTTCCTTAGGTTAACTCAAGAAGGGGTAGCCAGGCCCTTGAGGATAACCATAGTCCTCGAAAGATGTCACACATTATAAAAAATAAGCTATTCACCAACTAATACAAATACAAATATTAAATGTATACAACTACATTTTTTTTTTGGTGTGTGTTTTTTTTTTCTTCATAAAGTCCAATATGGGAACATCTAATTTGTTGTCATTTAACATTTAAATGGTTGTGCCCTCTGTTTCTGTTGATTGTGTGGGCATGCTCTCCTATACCATACTTATGGTACATCGAATATTAGGGCGTTGAGGTTGCTAGAGAGGGGCATCATCTACAAAAACCAATAAAGTTATATAGATATAAATGTTTAGTTATTATTGAGATACGCATTTTATTATTTCCAAGATCATTACAATGATCTTTACATGTTGGATGACTAGCTGAGATAGTTAGAGTGTTCATTGGTTCTTCCATTTGTTCCTCTTCCATTTGAGCATGAGCAGGTACATTCTCTGCCTTTCACAGAAGAAAATTTATTACTACACGTCATCAATTATATGTTTTGAATCATAATAAATACTTATATTTTATAGCATACATACCTAAATCATGGCTAGGTTGCTCGCCACCAACATAAGTCATATCCCCACCATCATGTCGTACTTGTTCGGTACCTCTACAATCGCTGCTTTTGTTGCTCTCACCCTGAAAACCAAAAAAGAAATTTAATTTTCAATGTAATGCTTTATGAATAGATTACACAAGTACATTATAATGATGGTATTATTATGAGGAAACTCAATTGTTTTTGTAAGATGTTTGACATGACTAAGTCTATAAAAACATAAGGCCAAGTACACCAAGGTCATTCAAGTCACACTATGTGTATGGTTGAAACCATTCATTTAATAAAACGCTTTCTCATAAAAAAATATTTCCAATTCTTAGGAAGTTTCAAGTTATCACATATACAACTTTGATATAACACATAATTCAAGTCCAAAGTAATGTGAGAAAATTGAACATGCATAGATGGTTTTATTAACCTATGTGTGTATCAATGGGGGAATTAGGGTTTTCCCCAAGATATTTTGATGTTCCAACACATGTTGAAAAACACACTTGAAGCCAAGCCTCAAGTCTTCTTTAGTGTCTGCTTATTGAAAAGCATTTCCCTGCAATGCATAACACCATAAAAATTATTTGTTCACTACAGTGATAAATAAAATTATTTGTTCGTTATAGTTACAGAAAATTTCACTACAAATAATGATCATTCTTTTCTTACAATTCATGCTTTTAGTTTTTGATATCCACCCTAGCCCAGTTTGTGCTGCCCATGTTTTTCTACCGTTTATTTTGTCGCTTTAGAGGTGTCGGGGAGCCTATGAAAGGTTTCAAATATGTTATATATCACAACTTAAATATATTTAAGAGTAAAAAAAAATATTGAACATTTTTCATTGAAAATATGATATGTGACATACCTTCTTGAACCGATTGGCTGAGTCTTTCCTTGTTTTCTCAATGCCTTCTTCTTTGCATCATCCATGAGTGCCTTCCACTCCTTCTATCTAACCATCACAGGATGCTCATACTTAATGTTAATTTGAAAACTGTCCCTATAATATTCCTTGACATATTTCAAATTTAAGTCAGCTCCTGCGGTGACACCTTTTTTGTTGAAGGTATCACCGAACAAATTAAACATGTGGTTCATCAAATCATCTATCAATTTGTCATTTTGGGCATTCCACCGTGTATGAATGGTGGGCACAAAATTCTCCAAATCCTTCTCATGCGGGATTTTATAAAAAACATTATTTCTTGCAAAAACAATATGATCATTAATTAAAAATAATTTCAAGTATGTGGCTTTGAATTACATGAAAAAATGAAATAATTAAATAACACCTGCAATATTTGGTATCTTGATTGGAACACAATCCTTTTCTGCCAAGAATGTAATGGGAAATGATCCCTTGCTAACCACGCGTAATCCTCCAGGATAGAAACTTTCACATTCGATGCTACTCTCCTGTCTAACAGCTTGTGAAGTAGTATTGGGTAAAGGGCCCTGCTGATCTCCAACATTCGGTGAGGTCGTAGCATCTAAATAGAATTACTAGTCAGGAGAGTCAAATAACCTTGCTGGTATGGTAGATTGACACCATGTTGAACTATCACTACTACCAATACCAACATCTACATATTGTACTTGATGCATAGGTGTTGTCTCTGAAAATTCCTACAAAAAAGAAAAATTTAAAAGATCATCTAAAAAATAGACAACTAAAATAAAATAAATGAATATATGTCTCATAGTTCGTAAAATATTTCAGAGATGCCACTTACCCCATACTGTATTATTGTTTTCCTCAAGTCATAAATTCTTGCTTTGATTTCTTCAGTCATGGGTCATTTTTTATCAGTGCAATAAGTTCTTGATTGGAATTTTTCAAAGCCTTCTTCACAGTTCTCATTGGGTTAGTTGAATAAAATATATCTTCCTCAGTGACCACCTCATAATTGTGATGTGGTATACTCTACAAACATCAATCAATAAAAGTAGTTAATTTATTATTATCATTACAAAAATTCACTTGAAAAAAAATAACATGCATTTAATAAAAAAAAATTACTTTAATCATGTTTAGGTACTATTAGGCTAACATTAACATGATAGGACACCATTGGGGATTTCCCATGGTCATCCTGCCACAATACAAGAAAAAACACAATTTCATATTGAAAAGTAAAAATTGAACCATGTCTAACAAATGTGATTAATGAACAAAAAAATTAGTGTTAATATGAAAATTACGTTTACCTGACTAGAAGTTGTAGGAATTTTGTGAGTACCCCCCTAAACCAATATAATAAGCATGATATCTTATTCAAATATCATAGTGTTTACAATCTTCCTGCGCGATGTTTACAATATTCCTGCATGGTATTTAGAATATGCCAACACAATGTTTACAATAACACCTGCAAGGGGATTCAATAATTCCCACAAGGGGCTTGAAAGGTTTCCCCAGTGAAAAACTATTGTGTTTAGTTTGTTTATCTGTTTATGTTACTTACTGCACTTGGCATTTGTTATTAGATAGTCTACAAAATTTTAAAATATTCATGCTAATGCTAAAATTTAACACTAGGAACCTCATCCCCTTGTACCAAGTATTTACATGCAAGAACCCCATCCCTTAAGTATAGTATTTTTATTAGATTAGATATACTTTAGCTTATATTATATACTTATAATTAATTATGGTACGGTTCAAATAACCTACAGTGCTCCAGCTTCGCTTACGCTCTGCCGCACAGACGATAGGGTTCGTAATAGGGTTGATTAAATTCAGTCAGTATGAGGTTTAGGTTTGATGCATAGGTTAATAAAGCCAGATCATGATCCCATTTAATAAAGAGACCATTTTAAATTTTTATATGGAAGTTGGAATGACACCCTCAAACCCAAAGCCTCCATTTAAAACAATTTTATTCAATTTTGAGAATAAGATAATCATCGCCTTATTGTTTTCCATATTATGGTATAGAAATGATGAAGAAGTGGATGAATCTATTTTAGGTTTTCTATCACAAATTTAGCCAATAATAAATGAATCCTCTAAATGAAATATCCCTTCTTACCTAGCTCAAATTATTAAATAGTAGTTAACCGAGTTCCCTACACAATAAATATTTAGGTTTCTTTCATGAGAATTGCGTATGTGGTCTTCAATGGAATATATTTACCAATCCTTTCCTAGATAAGGTAAATAGTGTTTGCAATTCACCCTAGAGACCAGAATTTAGGATTGGTTCATCTTTGAAGATAATATAGTTGTCAGGGTATATGTATTTGAAGGAATACCCTAGTAATTACGTACCTTTTTTATAGTGAGAATCCTGACAATGGAATTTGCGAGGAAGAGTCTGTTATGAAATGAATTGCACTTTGGGAGTGTCAAACTACATAAGCATTTTCACATCCCAAAAAATGTTGGTCCCTTATATATTAGATATCTTAGTGTTGTACACTACCTGGAGGTATTTATAGAGAAACTAAGTCTAGACAAGGATGAAGTAGTGGCCTATGACCGTCATGTGGTGATATCAAAACAAAGGCTAGAAATTAAAAACTCAACATATGAACCAACTCCTAGGCCTGATTTGGTAAGCATTAGTAATAAATATATTTGGGAGGAAGTTGAGATGATTCTAAAGGATTCCATAGCTTCAAGTGATCATAATCAAGTAAAAAGATAGAACAGAGGGGTAGAAAACATGAAAATTGATCAAGATGATCAAACCCCACAAACCAAAAGGCAAAGGATTGATTTTTTTTTTGTAAGTTCAGGTCTAATCTATTAAGTAAAGATCAAATACAGGTAGTGATACAAGTCTGTGTGTTTCTAGAACAAAAAACCGAGCCAAACTGGGCGTTCTAAAAGTATAAAAAAAGATCCTCCCCGTAGAGGGGAAAATGGATCTTAGAAAATTCAAAAATACGGAACAGAGTAATTGAAAACAAAACAAACTGAGACTAGACTTTAGTCAATTACTGTTCCACCAAAATCGTAAAAACCCGTGTAATCTGGACAGTTGGAGGAGAGAAACTTGGACACCTGGACAATTGAAGGACACCTGGACAGTTGGAGGAGAGAAACCTGGACACCTGTAATTAGAGTGGCTCATATGGCTCCTCAGTTATTGGCCAGCAGTACTCAGTGCCCCATTGGAGAACCTGCTGCGTGCCTTGCTCCTACTCTTGCTCTGATTTATTGTTGGCATCTGTGGAGCTGCTATTTGTGGAATTGATGGAATCTAGTGTCGGTAGCTTAANGGGGGGGGGGGGGGGGGGGGGGGGGGGGGGGGGGGGGGGGGGGGGGGGGGGGGGGGGGGGGGGGGGGGGGGGGGGGGGGGGGGGGGGGGGGGTGGCTGAGCTGGGTTGGGAATACCATTGACGGTTTGCAGAATGAGTCTGGTGAGCATATTTTCGAAGACCTAATAGTTTTCTCCATGGGAGGTGGTACGGGTGGTAGTAGAAATGGTGCCTGAGAGTTCATCTTCCTAATCCTCGACGAGGGTTGTTAGTGCAGTCGAAAACTCGAAAACTCAACCTCGAATTCCATGTTGTTGGAATTTGTATAGAAAGGTGGTTCTTCCGGGTCACTAGCTTTGTCTCATCCTCTTCCTCCTCTGGGGGGTCTTCTTCGGCCTCTAAGAGGCATTCTTCCTCTCGACAACATGTGTTTCATAGAGGGCATGTGGCAAAAACCAATAGCCAGAGAGTAGAGCAGATGTGGATTGCAACAGGGGAGCTCATGGCTAATGCAGGCTGCAGAGGAGCGCATAGCTAATACAGGTCGCGGTGGAGAATCTGGTGAAGCTAGGTTGGATAGGCAGGGGATGCTCTGAATACAGATGGATGAGAAAATGAAATGGAGGACCAGTGACGGAGCCGGAGCCATAATGCACCCCGCCCAAATACCTTCCATGTGGGCCTTAATGGCTCTGTACTCGGCTAACTCGGCCTTAATTTCCAAGGGGATCGAGCCTGCTGGAATTGCTGTGGGTGCTAGCGTCATCAACATAGTTGTCTGATTTCCAATTTTTGGTAGTGCACTCTCTGTTTGTGTCGTGGGCCTGAAAGGTATCAAGCCCTGAAGGTTGCCTGTTTGCATGCTACTAGTCGTCATCCATCTGATTGGCCACGTCATCCATGTCCACAGTCATGAAAACATCATCATCGTCCTTGTCACTCCGAGCCTCCGTCTTGACCACACCCTCGTCATTTGGGACCGCATCCAAGTCCGTGCCATCCTGTACAGTGGCCCTATCCAACTCAACCTAGTTTTCCTGCATGCCATTCTGAGTCGCCTCCATATCCACGACAATGGCCATGCAATCCCTGACCGACCTGTCCTCTGTGTATTTGGTCATGTCACCCGCATCCGGGGGGTGGTCTTTGGCAGCTATTTGTAAGCATTCCTCCTTAAAACTGCTATCTGGTATTTCCCCTATCTTGAAGATCTTGATGAATGAGTGGGAAAGAAATCCTTTGTTTGCCAAAGTGTTTGCAAGGGAGTTAGCTTTACACCTAACATGTTGGAAGGTAATTGCCATAGGTTCTGAGAGAAAGTTCGCTAGTTGTTTCAGTTCATACTCCAATCACCAGGAGAAAGAAACTTTACTGCTGTTTGAGCCATTTTGAAGTTTGGTGGCCATACTCAATATGAGTGTCGAATATCCTTCCACAATGAGGGGGAGAAGTCCCTGATTTCTTGCGCTAATGATGCCTTGCAAAAATCCCATTAGTTCTACCGCATTATTTCTTTCCAACCCTAATTTTCCATAATAAATGCTGCGGATTTGTCCCCTGTCATGTCTGAAAGCTCCTCCAAATCCTGCTTGCCCTGGATTCCCCTTCGAGGCACCATCAAAGTTGAGCTTGAATGAGGCTTGGGGCAGGGGGGACTAGGAGTCCAGAGAACTAGGCCTGAGTTGAGGAGTCCTCAAGAGATCCCTTTGCACTATGGAGGTGATGAGGCAATTGCGGAGGATATTTTTTTCTTGAGGGTTGGATTGAAAGTCTTGATCCAACCAGATGGTCAGCATCATGGTTTCTTTGATATTCAATCTTATATGGTTCCAGATGGTGTCAACAGGGCTTGTTTTCCTTCAAATATTCTGCTATTTCTTTCCTTCCAAATGTTCCAGATGAGGAGCCCAGGAAGGAGCTGCCAAAGTCTATTGAGAATGGGATTTTCATAAGGGTGATCATGCTAGTTCTTGATGGTGTTAGTGATATTTCCCTATTGATGGTCATTTATTTTGCATAGAGTCACCGTTTTGATCCATAATTGGTGGGCTATGGTGCATTGGTTTAGGAGATGCTCCATAGTTTCCTCCTGTTCTCTCCACATGGGGCATTGAGAAGGTCCCGTGAAGCCCCTTTTGACCAAGTTATCCCAAGTGAGTATTCTTTTGTGAAGAACCTGCCAGAGGAAGATGGTTACTTTGGGCCAGGTCTTGAGTTTCCAGATCTTAAGAAATGAGAGGTCCTGCTGGTCTGGTTCTCTTATTCAAATGTGATATGATTCCTTGATGCTGAACATGCCTAGAGTATTATGGACCCAACGCAAGATATCGGGTCCAGGCCTGATACGAATGGAGCGCTGTTGAATGTGGTTCCAAAGATCTTCTGAGAATGTCAGCTATTGGTGCTGATGCCATTGCTCATGGGACATCCATTCCCTAAAGTGCTAGTGTGGGTGCTCCTTCTAGAAGGAATGAACCTTTTCGTGCTGAGGAATCATGAAGCAATCATGAAAGTAGTGTAGATTGAAGGAGTCTTCTGATGAGGGGTGTTGATTCGATGAGTCCATCTAGAAATTCACTGCAGACCCATCATGTATTTCCCAGAAACTGTGATTTTGAATTAGCGGTCTCTGCAAGTTGGATGCATTCCAGATGAGAGAACCATTGATGTCCTTGGAATAATGGATAAGTTGGAGAGAAGGCCAATTATCCGCGTACTTTCTGTTCCAAAGCTGAGCCCATAAGCTATTGTTTTTGGTAACCCAGTTCCACCAGATTTTTGCGCTGAGGATCTCATTGTTTATAGCTGGATCTCTTAGTCCTAGGCCTCCCTTTGCTTTGGTTTTACATATAGTGTCCCATTTTATCAGGGCCCAGTAATGCTTTGGACTGTTTCCTTTCCAGAGGAAGGATATCTGGAGTGAGCGGATGGCTTTGAGGACCCATTTGGGGGCAGCCAGTATAGAGAAAAGATAAAGTGGCATGGATTGTAGAACTGAATTTATGAGAACCAATCAACTGGCTAGGTTGAGGGATCCGGGGTTCCAGAGCGAAAGGCGAGAATCTAGCTTGGCTAGCAGGTCCTTCGAGGAAGAGTGTTTGAGGGCAGAGTCGGTAAGAGGGGCTCCAAGGTACTTGGAAGGGAGTTTGGACACCTTGAATCCTAGGATGTGAGTGACATTCCTTTGAGTGGCCAGAGGAGTGTTGAAGAAGAAAATATCATATTTCTGAAGGTTGATAGTCATTCCAGAGGCTTTAGAAAAAGTGGTGAGGATATCACTAAGAGAGCGGGCTTCCTGTACAGAAGGATGCCCCATGAGGAGGTTGTCATCTACAAACTACTGATGGGTGAGGGGAGTGTGATCATGAAGTTAGAGACCTTTTATAGATCCAGTGGCCCTAGAGTTGCTAAGCATATGCCCTAATCCTTTCGACATCATAATAAACAGGAAAGGAGAAAGTGGGTCGCCTTGTCTGATTCCTCGAGAGGGGTTTAAGGGATTTGAAGGAACCCCATTTATTAGAATGAAGAGGAGGGGTTGGAAATGAGACTGGTGATCCACCTTATCCAAGATTGGTGGAAAGCAAAGGCCTCCAGCATTTTTCCAATGAAGTTCCAGTTCAGTTTGTCAAAGGCTTTTGAGAGATCAAGTTTGAGCATCATGCCATGTTTTTTAGTGACTTTGAGGGAGTGAATGACTTCATGGGATAGGATAATTCCATCCAAGATTTGTCGTCCTTCGACGTAGCCAGTTTGTTCAAGAGAAATAAGGGAGAGCATGAGTAGTTTGAGGTGATTGGCAATGACTTTGGTGAACAATTTATAGAGGATGTTGTAGAGGCCAATAAGACGAAACTTGTCAGGGGTGGAGACATTGGATTTCTTGGGGATGAGAGTGAGAAAGGTAGCATTAAGGGTTGGGAGAATCTTTTGATTGCACCTTGACTCTTCTACAATATTCTAGATCTCGTGCTTGAGCATACCCCAGCAAGCATGAAACAAATTGACATTGAATCCATCCGGGCCATGGGCTTTGTCTTCCTTCATTTGATTGATAGCTATTTCTACTTCTTGCAAAGTGATAAATCTCATGAACATAAAGTTTTGATATTCAGTGACAAGAGAAGGGATATAAGAAATTACCTGCTGTTGCGCTTCCCCTCGATCCATGATTTCTTTCGACAAGAGATTATCATAATAGGAGATGAGCACCTCTTCCATTTCCTGGTGAGTCTCAAGTAGAGCTCCTGCTTCATTTTTTAATTGAGAGATCCTTTTGTGCATTCGATGCTGGAGAGTAGAATGGTGGAAGAAGGAAGTGTTGCGTTCCCCCTCCTTAAGCCATTTGATTCTATATTTTTGCATCCAAAGGGTTTCTTCTTGCTTGGCTTGCTCTTTGATTTTGGAGAGGAGCAAGATTTCCTGCTGATTGTCCTGCTCAGTTCGACCTATTGAAATAATGCGTTGCTGAAGCTGCTCCAATTCCCGTTCCAAAATGGCTTTGTAGGCGAAGATGTTGCCAAAAGTGTGTTTGTTCTATTGTTTGAGGTGAGCTTTGAGGAGTTTGATCTTAGATTGCATTATGTACATGCAAGTTGAACATGTGACATGAGTTTTCATCCACCAGTTCCGTACCATTTCTTGGAAATCCGGGTGAGAGAGCCAATTTTTTTTGAAACAAAAAGGTTTTATTTTGGCTGTGTCTCCAACATGCTAATTAAGGCTGATGGGCCAGTGATCAGAACCTACAGCTGGAAGGATGGAGGTTGAAAGATCCTTGTTTCTCATCATAATGTTTTCGGAGATGAGGAAATGATCCAACTTTCTGGTCATTTGAGCTTCTCCCCCTCGTCGGTTATTCCAGGTATGAATGCTATTGCTGGTCTACATGTCAATTAGACCATTGTTGTCTATGAATTCCTTGAAATTTTTGTCCTCTGGTGTAAGAATATGATGACCCCCCCTTCTGTCCTAGAGAGAGGTGATCAGGTTGAAGTCCCCTCCGAAAATGTCAATGTCTGAAGGATGGTAATTTACAAGCCATTGGAGAAAAGCAAGAAGGGCAGTTTTTTGTATGGGGAGTTGGGGTCCATACACATTTGTGATTCTTCCACAAATAGTAGTTCCTAAAATGTGGAAGTTGGCTGTGATGGAGCATCTAGTGGCTAGAAGGTTATGCATAACAACTTCAGAAGGGTTTTGAGGAATGGTGAGACCTCCAGAAGCTCCTATGGAATCAATGGAGATGCTTTGGCTGCCTCTCCAAAGTCTGGGGAGGATGGATTTTATAGAAGTGGAATTGGACTTAGTTTCTTGCAGCATGAGAATAGAGGGCTTGTCTTGCTGAATTTTTTTCTTGAGCATTCTGTGTTTGCTAGGGCTGTTGATGCCTCTTATATTCCAAGAGATGAATTTAATTGGATAAATGAGGGGTTGGAGGGGAAGAAGTCCGTAAGCTGGGAGTATTTCCCAGAGTCAACAAAGTTGGAGCCCAGCGCTGCAAGTCTTTGAATGTCAGAATTTTTGCTTTTCTTTTTGCTTCCTTGATGAATTTCTTTGCGTCTTTAAGGTGACTAATCGCAAATCCAAGTTTTGATCTGGTACTAGGCGATTGCAGGATGTCGGTGAGTAGTTGGATTTGTTTTGGGGTGATCACATGCATGGCCTTATGTTTGCATGCTTCCTCAAGACTCACAAAATCTAGGCCTTTCAGATCTATTTCTCCCTTGACTTCCTCCATTGGGGATTACGTGTCCATTGTTTAGAAGTGAATATCTTGTGTCTAAACCTCTATTTGCTTCCTTATCTGCTCTACAAGCACATCTTTCTTCTGGTTCTGACTGGAATCTTCTTTTTGCTTTCCCTTGTCCTTGTTTTGTTCCTATTGCGATTGAGTGTGAGTGAGGGGAGCCTCCTCAACATCTTTACCTGTGTCCATTGGCTGGGTACCAAGAATGCTGAGGCTGTTGCTTATTGGGGGGATAATGGATCAACTACTGATGGGGTTTTTCTTGCCATGTTTTCGTATGCTATAGGTTTTCTAGAAGCCCTCTTCATCCACTGGTATGGTTTGCTTGTTTTCAGTGATGATCTTGTTCTGGAGACAGTCTCTGTAGAGATGCCCATGCACATGATATTTGCAGCATTGAAAGGGAATGTGTTCATAGTCTAGAGGCTGTATCTATTCAGTGTCCTCATGTACTAGCATGATAGAATCTAGTAAAGATTTAGCTATGTTCATGTAGACACAGATACGGGCGTAAGAGGTATACCTTTATTGCTTGGTTTGATCCACAATTTTAACAAATTCTCCAAGGGAATTGTCGATTTCTTTTAAGGTTTCCTCATCCCAGTAGTCCTACGGCAGTGAATACAACCTGACCCAGACAGGTGCCCACGCAAAAATTTTCGTGTCTGGATTAAAAAGGCAAAGGATTGATTAAGTAGAGTAGGCCAAAGAATTAGATTTAAAGGAGATAGATGTTGAAGTAACCAAGTAGGTTGATGAGATAGAAAAGAAAACCATTTTTTTGTGAAAACACACTAACCATATTAATTCCCTACCCATCCTTGGATTTTATAGTTCCTCAGAAAGCCATATCCATAACTCTCATAGTGCTAGTATTAGTACAAACAGACCTATAAGCTGTTTATAGGGAGATCAGAAAGAGTAGTGTACATAATGTGAATGAAGACATGATGCACACTATTCATGCTAACAAAATATAGTTAATATTTTCAGATAGTGTCAATGACACATTCCAATATTCAGTAATTGATACGATGGTTCTTGGGCCTACCAGTCTAAAAGATTATAGAACCGTAGAGCATGTATTGGACTGGTCCTTGTTTAGTTAGCTCCATAAACCGGATTGCTTTAAACAAGCCAACTGTTATAGCTGATTTTACCACTCCAGGTGAATCACACTTGTATGGCCTTCCCTTGTCCCTCTGCAGACTCCTTAGACCCCTTGGACCATTTTTTGTCCTTTGATGTTTCCTAGACCATCCCTATAAACATGTGAAAATTGCTATACGAGACTTTTAAACCCCTAATCGCGTATATACGTGGGTTTGACCTCTAAAACCACATACATTAGGATGTGTACAAAATCCAAATCCTTTTGGATTTTTCCTTGACATGGATCCGAATCACTTGGCTCCTGGCCTTCCATATGCCTTAAGATCGCTCGGATTTGACCTTTCATTACCCCTTTGAAAATCTATATAAGGAACTCTTTGGATACATTGAAGGCATAAGAGAATTGAGAGAAAAGAAACTATAGTCCATTGTTGTCGGAACTTGTGCTTGAGTCTGCATCCCTTTGTCCCTTGGAGCACTTTGGTGTTCTTCCCAAGCTTTCATTTTGCTTTTGAGCTTGCTATTGAGAGATGGAGGATTGAGGTGGTGGAGGCCCAAGTGGGGGATTCAGTTTCTACGATTCGCAGACGTGCTGACAGAGGTTGTATCCATTGTAATCTCTAATTTTATATTAATAGAAATATCTTTTCCTGTCCAATAATGTATGTTTGAATGAATATTTTATCCATGGATGATTTCAAATGCTTATACATTGTTGATTATATATGCTAGAATAGATCTAACACCAATATATATAGTATGTTTTTCTTGTTTACTTGTTGTTGAGGAGGTGATTCATCAATTCAAGCTAAAGTTGGAAAGCTCAATGGGGATCTACTTCAACCGTTCGGAATAAGGTACGAGGTCTGATCCTTTAGTGTTAGATATTTGATTTCTATTGCATATTGGAAAGGATTGATTTATGGAGTCAAGCTTTCTATTGTGGTACCCCAAGCCATAGGAATTTCTCTCTATAATAGAATTGGCAACTTTGCTAGGGAGTTCCTAGTAGTTGTCCTTTGGGGGTTTTCTATCGGCATTCAATGACTTTGAATTGCTCTGTTTTCTCTTGTTTTTGTGTCGGGTCTGGGGGCATGTTTTCCTGGTAGTGTCTGATTGGTGTGAAGTTTGTCTCAGCTTGTCTGTTTGCCTTTATTTTTATGCACCTTTCTTCATGTACGTGATTTTTTAACTCACAGTCGTGTATATACACGGGTTTCACTGCTATTTCCGCGTACACACGCGGGTTTACTGGGAACAGTCCCGTATGCCCTTAGTTTTTCCCTCTAGAGGAATATGGATTGTTGTTGGGTGAATTTTGATGATTGCCAAGTCTCCTTTGATACTGCTAGAGTCTGTATACACCTCTATTTCTAACTAGAGACGTTTTTTTAGGGTAAGATTTCTTTTTTGAAGAATGTTCTTATCATTGCATTTTTGATTTTTTGTTTTGGGATTAGTGCATTAGATTTCCTTTACCTTAATACTTTTATTGAGTGTGCTTGCAGAGTCTGGGGGTTGTAGAACCATTCTTTTGCTTTAGTATCTCATTTTTATTTCAAAAAATCCAAAAATATTTGCTTATCATTATGCATTGCATCTTGCATTTTGCATAGTACTTGCACTAGATGTGCTTTGGAGTATTAGTCAGGATTTCATATAGGAAAGTTTGCATTTATCATTTGAAGAAAATTGTGCATTTCACGTAGTAGCATACCCTGTTTTTCATGGACACAATGCATTTGCATTGATTGTTAGGTGTGCATTTTGCTTCATGTTGTGTCATAATTCCATTAGTTGCACGGCCATATACCTCTTTTGAGTAATAAATCCAATTAAAATCAACGCTTAATTAAAATGAACTACATTATTTTATTTGATAAGGTGCACCAACAAGATTAGGTTTTAGGGTCTTGGAATAGTTCATTGTGAGTAAATTCTCCAAGAAAACTAAACAAAAACATGTATGTGTCTATCTAGGTGAGTGTGTGAAATTCCTTGGTATAACCAATGTTTCTCAGGATCCTCCTCTCAAAAGAGAGTTAAGCACGAGGCAGTGTGAGCGGTTATTGATTGGGATGACCCCTAGCCATAACTAAGATATTTCTAGGATTGTATTCGTATCTGGGGGCTCTTTCGAGAGTTTCAAGCTTTGCTACCCTACCCATATGGTCAATCCTGCCTGTGACTGTCCGCCTGAGCATTGATTATATTGAGGTGACCTTAGTGGCCTTACCTAGGATATCAAGGGGGTACTCTATAGGGGTTATTCTGTGGGTGTCCTGGCCAGGTTGGGGTCGGATAGCACAGTCGATTTACACATTGAAGATGAGGGCCACAATAATTGGTTACATACCTCCGCTTGTTGTGTATGGGAGTCTCAAGCCTCTCCTAGGTGAGACATACCTGCTTCATTCGGGAGCTCATTTATCCTACCCTTGATTTCTTGTGTTTGGATTTAGATTTTATTAATGTATGCTCTATGCAAGTTAGATTGCTTAGGGTTTGCGTAGATAAAGAGTCTTTTATATTTTTTGAGTCATTGTGGATTCGGGTGTGGGTCCTCGCTGTTCTCGTCGTTTAGCAGGACTTCCACCTTCTACGTTTCCTCCTCATTTGGGAGAGAGTGATAGACAGTCCAGGCAGACTACTTCGCACATTGATTCACACACGATGGGAGACCATGTTGAAGGTATTCCTGAACCACCTTCTCCCATTCAAGTGGAAGATGGGGAGTTTACTCCTAACTATGATCCTTCACATAATTTGACTGAGTTAGGTCCTATGATTTCTAAGATAGGTACTTTTCATGATCGACCTACTTACTCTAGTATTGATCCCCCATTTATGCATCGCCGGCATGGAATGTCAGAAGATGATGAGACTCATTTTGAACCCGCGAGCACTAGTTATGGTAGTTATGGTATGTCTGGTTTTCCCACACATGATTTGGCATTTCATGTCGAGTCGCAGTTTGAGCCTAACACTATGCCTAGGGGCACTCTCATTCCTTACCATGCGGAGAGGTTTGGGAGCACAAGTCACATTGCACCTTCCATCTCGATGGTGGAAGCTACATCACATGTTCTTGTTAGGCCTAGGGTTAGTGATCCTATTAGGATACCAGATCCAAGACAAGTGACTATAGGGAACAACACATACATAATTACACAGGTCCCTTCATCCTCTGTCCCTAGTTCTTCGAATGTTCACCCTCCACCTCATTCACGTGGTCCTTTGGGTCGGAATGTTGCTACGAGTCATGTATGTACTGCTGTTACTCGACCAGTTGTGTCTCAGGTTCAAGTACCGCCCGTTGTTTCAGGAGGTCATGTTCATAATTCTAGAGGTCATGTTACTACTTTCGAAGCATATATTCCCACTTTTGGAATGTATATTCCTACTTCCGGAGCGTATATCCCTACTTACAGAGTGTCTCATGGGACATCTCATGCGATGACTTATGGACCTTATTATGGGACCCAGTATGGACAGGGTTCTTCACCTTATGGGTATGGGTATAAAAAACCCACTTACTCTCCAAATCATGGCTTTGTAGCTCCGAATAGTCAAGGTACACCACACTATGGTGCTTCCATGCCACCCTATACGGGTCAAACGGGAGGAGGGCACTATGGCCAAGGCCATGGTGGGTATGGTAATCAAACCTATGTGCATCATAACTATCAGGGAGTAGTCCATCAAACTACTCATCCTAGGATCCCTTTCCTCGCAACGCTAAATCTTCCTGACTTGTCGAGACTGAAGAACGATTCGGTAGTTCATGACCCGGCTTCGCCGGCTGTCCCTACTAAGATTCCCTCGGACATACCCAAATTCGAGGGCAAACCGGGAGAGGATCCGAGTGGACATGTTACTACCTTTCACCTATGGTGCTCTTAAAATTCCTTACACCAGGATTTGATCCATTTAAGGCTGTTTCAACGCACCGTTACAGGGCCTACCACGAAATGGTATATAGAGCTACCTAGGGGGGCATTCGCTTTGTTCGATGACCTAGCGATGAGTTTTCTTAACCACTTCCAGCTACCAGTGCATTATGATGTTGGTATGGAACTCTTGTAGACATTTTGGAAAGATAAAGCCACACATATCTCGGACCATATCCAAGAGTGGCGTAGACGGAAGAGGTTGATTAAAGCATTTATACCGCCAGAATTCCTCCTCGAATGGTTCCTTAAGTCATTATTTCCTTATATAGCGAAGGATGTTTCTACATCCAGAGTGCAAAATGAGGAACAAACCATTTTTAGGGCAGAGGAAATAGATTTGATTTATGCTCAATCCGGTTTGTTATATGAGATCATTCCCAATGCTTCGCGTTCTAGTTTCGACCCCAAAGTTAAACTTGGACCACATGCCGATGTCATTGTTGCTTGTGTGAGTGCTAAACCTACGAATTCAATTGTGAAATAGGTCAGTCAATTGTCAATCAACCAATCTGCTTTGCGACAAGCCATAGCTTCATCTCCCACCCATACGACGAGTGTGCTTTCGGTGCAATCATCGGACCAGAAGGGTAACCAGCAACCCAGAAGGAATAAAAAGAAGGGTAAGAACAATTGTAAGGGTGGGAATAGGAATGGAAATGATAATAATAATGACAAGAACGCCAGTAATGCTGGGGGGGACAAGCAAGCTAAACTTAAGGTTAAATTTCCTTACAAGTTGTGTAAGGAAGATCACCTCACTTACTTGTGCCCTTGTATCGATGAATCCTTGAGATTCTTAGCACAGGGCCCAACTGTGCTGACTAACCCTTTACCTCACAATCAAAACATGAACTCGAGGACCCATGATCAGTCTGGTGGTGATCAAGATCTACCGGAGGGTAGTGGTCGTGGTTTCATTAACATGGTACGTGCTGCCAAAGTTGTGACCCATTCGAAGGACTATCGTTCGTCAAAACCCAACCTAGGTAAAGAACCTGATCCACCAGTGACTCCTTTGTGTATTGAAAAACCTGTGTATAAACCTGAAGTTGCACCTCGCATTCCTAAGGGAGTCCTTAAGCGTTCGAGGCACAATCCTAATTCCCAAGCCGCCTATAACTATTCTGTTGTCAAGGATTTGGGCCTCACTCCTTGTGCGATGTCTACACTAGAATTACTTCAGAGTTGTCCTTCGCAAAGGAAGGATTTGCTTTCTACCCTTGGTGTGAATGATGATAATTCTTCCTCAATGATTAAATTTGAAACCGCAGGCCTTCAGCCTTGCTTGCCTTACTATGTGTATCTTTTGATTCATGTATAATGTCTCAACATGACCGTCAAGTGCACTGTGATTGATGAAGGTGCTACTGCTTCTGTGATGTCTTTATCATGTTGGAAGGGTTTAGGTTCCCCTGAGTTGTCTAAATCTGTGACCATGTTAAGTGTGTTTTATGGGAGATCGTTTAGGCTGCATGGGATCCTTCCTTCCCTTAAGGTCCATTTGGGAGGGAAGACCATTGTGATAGAGGTCAAGGTGGTTGATGCGCACCTAGACTACAATCTATTTCTAGGTAGGAATTGGATGTATAGTATGCAAGCCGTAGTTTCTTCACTATTTCGCATTGTATGCTTTCCATTTAATGGGAAGATAGTTACGTTTGATCAAATGTCATTCAAGAATCCGTCAGTTACCACATCTTCGGGAGCTTCGATCTCGATTGTAGAGCACTCTCAACCGAAAACTGGGAGTGTGGGTGTGGGCATGTATCCATCCCTTATGGGAAGCTTTAGTTGTCCTGCACCTATCCTTATTATAGGGTCTAGTTCCGGTGAGGCTTCGACATCTGTGAGATTGGTTTCTTTTCGCACGAGTCATATGGAATATCCTTGGATTCTTTCTACACCGAATACTTCGAGTGAGCCCATCATGATAGATGTGCCATTGCCTACAACTATGGTAGCTTATCAAGCTAACCTATAGTGTGTTGTAGAGCCTAGTCCTTCCTCTTCACAGACAGAGGAGGAGGACCCATATGTGCTGCCTACATGGGCAGTTCAGTCTTCTCACACACACGACTGCCTTGATAGTGTTTTTCCTTTAGATGAAGTGATTATTGAGGCCATGTCGGGAGTTGAGCCACCATGGGAAGAGCTCCATTATAGATATTACTTTCTTCCCAATCTTGACCACTTGGAGCGTGAGCACTTTAGGAAGGTTCTTAGTGAGAGAATTGGTAGTCCCATGGTTCTGTTTAGCTCTCCTGGTCCGATGGCTGATGGGAACATAGAAAATATATCTCCAACGATTCCTATAAATATCTCTCACGATCATGGCAAGATAGAGAATGTATATATTGGGGCAGAATGTTCCCATGCTAAGATTTAAGAATACACCGAGCTATTTAAAGAGTTTCATGATATCTTTGCTTGGTATTATGATGAAATGCCAGGTATCGACCCTTGCATTGTTGAACACGAGATTAATACTTATCCCAATGCTAAGCCTTTTTGGCAATGCTTGCGTGTAGTGAATCCTAGGAAAGTACCCACAATTAAGGCAAAGATAGAAAAACAGTTGAAAGCCGGTTTTATCTATCCCATTCCCTTGATGGAGTGGGTTTCAAACCCCATTCTGGTTGATAAGAAGCAGGGAGTGATATGCATATGTACTGATTTCCGTGATTTGAATTGTGCCTGTCCTAAGGACAATTTCCCCACACCGTTTATTGATTAGATTTTGGATGAGTGTGTGGGTAGTGAGGTTTTTTCCTTTATGGACGGATTTTCTGGATATAATCAGATACAAATTAAATCTGAGGACCAACATAAGACTGCAATTATTTGTCCTTGGGGAAATTTTGCATATCGGAAAATGCCTTTTGGCCTTAAGAACGCCGGAGCTACTTTTCGGTGGGATATGACCTTGATCTTCCATGATCTCAAATCAATTATCGAAGTGTTTTTGGATGACCTTGCTGCTCATTCTCGTATGACAATGCGTCATTCCTATCATTTGAGATTGGTATTCGAAAGGTGCCGCCATTATTTGGCCAGGTTAAATCCTCACAAGTGCATCTTTTGTGTGAAGTCAGGTCACTTATTAGGATTCATTGTTTCTAAAGAGGGTATAAGATTCAACCCTTTGAAGGTTGAGGAAATTATTCGGTTGTCTCCCCCGAAGAATATTTGTCATCTTCAATGTTTGCAAGGCATGGCAAACTTCTTACAGAGATTCGTTGTCAATTTTGTCAATTTGACTAGAGGCTGCATGCGTCTTTTGAAGAAGAACACCACCTTTTGTTGGGATGAGCGAGCCCAGGAGTCGTTTGATTCCCTCAAGTGAGCCCTAGCATCAGCCCTGGTGATTAGTCCCCCAGACTATAGCTGTGATTTTCTACTTTATGTGGCCGCGTCCATGGAGACGATTGGTATGGTTTTGGTTCAAGAGGACGAGGAGCTCCAAGAGCATGTCATATACTATCTGAGATGAAATATTATTAATGCAGAGGTCCATTATTCCCATGTTGAGAAGCTTGCCTTAGCTACTGTACATGCAGTTCAACGGTTGAGACATTATATTCTCCTTCTCCAGACCTTGGTTGTAGCCCATGTCAATCCATTTCAATTCATCCTCACTTGAAGGATGATTGAGGGAAAATATAATAAATGGATTGTCATCTTGCAAGAATTCGATCTCGAGTTTGTTTCGGCAAAATCGAAGAAATCGTTAATTTTTGTAGAGTTTATATCGGATTTCCCAAGCAAGGCTGAGGAGTTGGTTTGTGAAGATACGTTTATCAATGAGCACATGTTCTTAATCTCAACTTTAGATCCATGGTATGGGGATATTATTATATATTTACAAACATTGAAGGTCCCTACTCACCTCTCATGGGATGAACGACGACGGTTACATCACGTGTCTAAGAATTACCTCATAGTGGATAACATTTTGTACCACCGTGGGGTAGATTCCATTTTACGTCGTTGTTTAACTCATGAAGAGGCTGAGGTAGTGCTGAATGATTTCCATGGAGGGGCGTGTGGTGGTCATCTATTTGGACTTTCTACAACCCAAAAAATCTTAAGAGCGGGTTATTTCTGGCCGTCGATCTTTAAGGATTGTGTAGATGTGGTCAAGAGGTGCCACCCTTGCCAGGTGTTTGCACGTAATATGCACTCGAAACCTACCCTGTTACATCCCATTATCACCGCCGGTCCCTTCACTAAGTGGGGGATTGATTTTATGGATTACAACCCAGCTTCAATTGGGGGGCATCATCATATCGTAGTGGTTGTTGACTACTTCACGAAATGGGTTGAGGCTATGCCTACAATTAAATCCAACGGTGAGATAGCCATGCACTTCGTATTCAACCAAATTATTACTCAGTTTGGAATTCTAAAGGAGCTTGTCACTGACCATGGCTCGCACTTTCAGAATCGTATGATGGAAAAGTTGGCATCAAAGTTAGGGTACAAGCAAGAGAATTCCTCCTCTTACTACCCTCAAGCGAATGGATAGATAGAAGCGGTGAACAAATCACTCAAATCCATTCTCCAATGAACCATCACACAAAGCAAGAATAATTGGCACATTATGTTATATCCTGCTTTGTGGGCTTATAGAACCGTTGTTAAGACTGCCACGGGTTTTTCTCCATATCGACTTGTACATGGAGTGGAGTTGGTATTGCCGGTTGAGTGTGAGATTCCTTCTTTGAAGCTAGCCATAGAGCTATTACCAGACACTTCACCATTGGAGGAGCATTTGGTCCACCTTGAGCAACTTGATAAGCAGTGCTGAGATGCCTTGGTGGCTCTAGAAGCAAATAAGCATTGCGTAAAGGTCTAGTATGATAAGTCTATCCATCCAAGGAGGTTTAGTGAGGGAGACTTGGTCCTTTTGTGGGATCAACCGAAAGAACCCTTGGGGGAAGGAAAATTTAACCCCATGTGGTGTGGTCCTTACGTCGTCAAATGTGTGTTAGAGAAGGGTGCTTATGAGTTAGTGGATTATGAGGGAACGGCCTTGGCGGAGCCTAGAAATGGGCTCTATCTCAAGAAGTACTATGCATGATTTTTAGCCAAGGCTGGTTATTGTATATTATTGTATAGTTTTGCATAGGTAGGTCTTTTTCTTATGGTGATCGGGTTTGTGATTAATTTCTATTTCACGGATTCATAGGATTCACGGATGGTGCGAGCCATCACACTCAACACTCAGCCTCTGCTGCATGGGTGATTTATACTCCTATGGGTCAGGTATTGTCTTTAGGAGGCCTATGTTTACGGCCATCTTCAAACAATGTTGCTGAATATTGTGCCATTTTTTAGCTTCTATGGGATTCCATTTCACATGGTGTTCTCTCTCTTGAGGTACAGCTTGATTTGGAGTTAGTAGTGTCACAGCTTAATGGTTTGTACCATGTTAGAGATCCGACATTATTAAGAAGATTCTTACGTGTGAGATTATTAGAACAACAATTTGACAATATAACATACATACATATTCCAAGAATTAATAATCAAGTTGCTGACTCATATGCTAACTACGTCTTAGATTGGCATTTGTTTCATACACAATAAGCTCATCACAAACATAAATTTTTACACATATAAATAAATAAACTGATCATCATAAAATTTTTTATAAACATCCAAAATGTGGTAATACATAGTGTCATAATACAAAAATGGGGCTCTCAAGCCACCAAAATATAATACACGGTAGTACAAAATGTATCACTCCTAGGTATCTAAGCCTGTGGAGGAGGAGGGGGGTTGTGATTGTGGAATGTCACTACGGCTCTAGCTAGCCATCGAAATAGCTGCACCCATGCTCATGGTACACCCACCACCTGGCCCTGCATGGCCTCAGGCAAGTCCTCGAATTGCGCCATGGGTACTCTGTGTGTCAGTCTCACGAAGTTGGTATGAATGCTTTGGAGTGTCCGCTCCGCATCCACACCCATGATATCATCTCCTCTTCCCCTCCATCTATGACGAGGGAAGCCTTCAAGCCACCGTGGTCCCACATCTTCATGTGGTAGATGTCACTATGTATTGTCACCCAAAAACATGTCTTTTGATTCCACATAATCAGAAAACACAAAAAAATTTAATAACTCAAAAATTTTAAAAAGAGGGTCGAGATTTGTTACCTATGTCACCGTATGCCGATCTTGGTGGTAGCGGCATGTCCGGGTCTCCCCAAAAATCTATCCCCGCATAGGGGTAGTCATGGATGGAAACTATCTGTCATCGCCACCACGGAAAGAAATCAACTAGATAGGGGTTGGACACCCTACCTCCACCCAGTTTGCGCATCGCATCTACCCAACATCATTGGGCCGGATCTCAAAACATGTGTAGAGGAACGTCAACGCTAGGGCTCAATCCGGGAACACGCTCAAAGAAAAACGTGCTCAGTATGCTGTTGAAACTGAAGTTTCACACTATGCCCATCTTGCACTCATTGAGCTGGTGTTTCATGTTTCCCAGTAGCGCAGTGCTCCAATCGTACACCATGGGTCTCATGCACTTCACTGCATAGAACATCAGAGGCTGCGAGTCCTGGTGGAGTGAAACCAAGCCTGCTATCTTGCCCAATGTTTGTAGGATGGCCTTTAGGCCCAGCACTTGTATGGAGTTAGTTGGGATCTGACTCCCCACCTTCTCCGTGTTTAGATAACAGTACATCGCGATGTACTCATCTATAGTCAGGCCACCTCCGAGCCCGCGAGAATGTAGGTTCACCACTTCCCCCCTTCGAGAAAGTCCAATAATAAAGTAGATGTCCTCCACTTCTATGGTGAGGGACATTTCATCTATCTGGAATGACTCTGAGTCTAGATCCCAGTAGTCCACTAACATCTGCAATAGTCCTGGTTTGGCTCTTAAGCCACCAAGACACAAAAAATTGTAAAGCCCACATGCACGTAACGCTTGTTGAGCCATTAGATCTACCCTTACTGCCTCTTCTACATCACCATGTTCACGTTCTCTCCATTCTAGGACCATCCTGCACATAAAATTTGAGTGTTGTCCATTAGAATACTTAAAAAACATTAAGCACGGCCCCATACATGACTGTTTTCTAAACAACCGCGTATGTACTCGACTTTGAGGTCATTTTTCGCGTATATCCATCCCTATACGTGGAAAAACCCTTGATTTCCATGTGGGCAGTGGCGCGTATATTTTAATGGCCTAGAAACCCAAATACACCATGGAATTTGATAAAATTGGCATCAAAATCAAAGAGTAGAACATGGGTAAGTACCTAGAAAAACTGGTGGTGGATTCCGTCGGCTGGATCTCCTGGAATTCGTTGTTGAAGTTCTGAGCTCAAATGGTTAAAAATTTCAGATGTTTTATAATGTTTTGAATTTTTTACTATTTATAGAAATTTTTCAAATTTTTGAAAATTTTTACCCCCTTTCCTATAGTTTGGACCATTTCCAATCCTTTTGGACCGTTTTTGGACTAATTGATGATGTAGGAGCCCTTTTTGAGTGCCGTTTCAGCCATTGGATTGACCAGTTCGTGCCAATTTTAGGTATCATGTCTAAACTGGCATATAGGTTAGGTTTCGTCATCGTTTTCATTTTGCATGACCTTATGACCGTATCATTATAGCCTTAGGTACGAACCCACTCTATTATGTCACGAAACCTTCTTGTTGTTTTAGAAGTGGCATGATATGAGTGGTAGAGCTTGACCTTACATGGGTACCCTAGTTAGCGCTTGATTTGAATTTGGTTCCCATGCTAACATTTTGTCCCTTAGGGTGTGGGAGTCTGTTGTATAGTATTTCCATGACATTTTGCAAGAGCCTCATACTCCTCTTGATCTTTTGCTAGCCTATTCCCCTCAGGACTCCCTTATGTCAAGTTGTAATTGCATTATCATGCACTTTTCCTGCCTTATTGAGCCTTATGCCGGCTTCCCTGACATTGAGTTTCAGCCATATAGCCCGAGCTTGTCTCATGTCTAGCCCTGCAGAGCCATTTTATATATCCTTTGCTGCTCGATTCCCTATTTTTACCGGGAGGGGATTTACCCCCGAGTGTCGCTATCCTACACATGTATCCTTGCATTGAGCATAGGTATGTTCCACTACTTGGAACTAGTTTGTTTATCCATTATGACACTCGTCTCCTCCTAGTCTGTAAATATAAAGTAGTTTTATTATTTTTCAAGCTTTTTAAATATTTGAAAAAGTCCAAAAAAATCAAAAAACCAAAAAGCCGGACAAGGAAAGATGTTATCTTTGGAAACTGTCGAGTCATGTCTCCTTCGAACAAGGCACTGTATATTACATCTATTGGTTGGGTTTATAGTTTGACTTTAGGAGCTATACTTGTTTATCTGAGTTTATCTCCACCGACTGGTTAAGCTTCCAGTCCCTATGGAGCCTCTGTCGATGCCTCATGTGTCGCAGAGATGTCCCAGTTTTGTATATCGAGTCTATGCTACCTACATTCAGTCTCCATTCATCGTTATGCTCTTGTTCGAAGGAAGTTGAAACCTGAATCATCCATTCCTCAGTTATCTTGACTTTGCATGTCAGCCATTCCCGGTACAGTTACTGGTTCGTGAAATTTATGATCGAGTCCTTCCACATTATACAGCTTTCCTGAGTACCTTGTGTTGGATGATGGGGGATGCCTTAATGCCCTCCTTCCAACAGATTTCATCCCATCGACTTCAGATCATTTATTCTGGGATTGGAATCTAGAGTCATTTTTGAGTGCCTTGAGACTTGCAGTCATCAGTGGTAGGTTCTCTCACCATCGACAGTTTTCTGGGAATACATCAATGTCCCCTGATTGATGGATCCTCTCAAGTGTTCTACCTCAACACATTTCTCCACACTTGTTATTTTGCACTCTAGTACCTTGATTCCCATTTTCATTATCGGTGGGTGATCTCATGTCTGTTAATGGTATACGTCAATGACTGGTAATTAGACGATGGAATGCTATGTTTGACCTCGACACCTCTATTCACATAGTAGGACTTGTACTCGTAGTGGTTTGTGTAGAAGACCTTCCAGATTGGTGGCATCTCTTATATGCTACCTCCTTGATCAT
>LPNX011197450.1:324525-463930 GCA_001517045.1 Pseudotsuga menziesii | reverse complement strand
TGACTTGATTCCAGTATATGTCAGACATTTCTAGCTATTATGGAGATCTTGATCCATTGTATATCTTCAACCATTATGGAGATCATGATCCTTTGTATACCTTCATCATGGAGATTCTGATCTATGTATATTATACATGGCGATGACCACTTATGTGATATTTTGTATCATGCCTATTCATGGCCATTGTACTCTTATGTATCCAAGATTTCTATATGTATTTGCAGAGTTGTATCATTGTACTATGTTGATTGGGTGGCTGGTCTTCCATTTGGGATTCTTCATCACTCCACTTCTGGGATGGACTTATAATGTATTTTGGCCATTGTATGACCCCTTTGAACTCACACATTAGGGGGCATCTGTTATAGCTGATTTTACCACTCCAGGTGAATCACACTTGTATGGCCTTCCCCTATCCCTCTGCAGACTCCTTAGACCCCTTGGACCATTTTTTGTCCTTTGATGTTTCCTAGACCATCCCTATAAACATGTGAAAATTGCTATACGTGACTTTTAAACCCCTAATCGCGTATATATGTGGGTTTGACCTCTAAAACCACGTACATCGGGATGTGTACAAAATCCAAATCCTTTTGGAGTTTTCCTTGACATGGATCCGACTCACTTGACTCTTGGCCTTCCATATGCCTTGAGATCGCTCAGATTTGACCTTTCATTACCCCTTTGAAAAGCTATATAAGGAACTCTTTGGATACATTGAAGGCATAAGAGAATTGAGAGAAAAGAAACTATAGTCCGTTGTTTCCAGAACTTGTGCTTGAGTCTGCATCCCTTTGTCCCTTGGAGTACTTTGGTGTTCTTCCCAAGCTTTCCTTTTACTTGTGAGCTTGCTATCGAGAGATGGAGGATTGAGGTGGTGGAGGCCCAAGTGGGGGATTCAGTTTCTTCGATTTACAGACGTGCCGACAAAGGTTGTATCCATTGCAATCTCTAATTTTATATTAATAGAAATATATTTTCCTGTCCAATAATGTATGTTTGAATGAAAATTTTATCCATGGATGATTTCAAATGCTTATACATTGTTGATTATACATGCTAGAATATATCTAACACCAATATATATAGTATGCTTGTCTTGTTTACTTGTTGTTGAGGAGGTGATTCATCAATTCAAGCTAAAGTTGGAAAGCTCAATGGGGATCTACTTCAACAGTGTGGAATAAGGTATGAGGTCTGATCCTTTAGTGTTAGATATTTGATTTCTATTGCATATTGGAAAGGATTTATTTCTGGAGTCAAGCTGTCTGTTGTGGTACCCCAAGCCATAGGAATTTCTCTCCGTAACACCAATGATATGATTTTTTCATATGTGTTCGAATCCACTAAGATGGAGAGAAGGTTTAGAGAGTGCTTGAACAAAGTAGGATATCTCCTTCATTTGTGGCTTCACAGTATGTTGGGTTATAGGTGCAAAGTATGTTGAAGGTGTTTAAGGATACACTTAACCATGATCACAACTGACATGGTGATAGGGGAGAAAAAATAATAGATATGATGATGGTTGAAGGGGTGTCCTTGATGTATGTTTACCCTTATGATAGATACAACATTCCTAAAATAACTTCTTCTAGATTTTCATATAATTAGCAAGAATGACCTCAAAAACACTTGTTGTTGATTATATGACTTATATAGAGCTGGTTATCGATATTTTTATCATTGTATGAAGAAAACTCCTGGAAATCACATGAATACTTGAGAGCATGCCTGGATGAACATATGGAGAAGGTTGAAGACTAATTGATAAGGGAACATCTATGAGACAAGTTAAGTACTGCATACTATTGTGCAGACACATAGTATACCCAATGGAAGATTTCAAGTATTTTGGACAAAGAAGTTTAGTGACAGATTTGAATATTGTTTGAAGACATCTTGAGGATATATCATGGCAAAATATTTACATTTGAAAGAAGTGTAGAAAAATTGCATGCTTAAACATTAAACAACTGCAGCAGTGTAATAAATACATTCATGATACGATGATATGCCATCATTACCCTTGTTAAGTTGTGGAACAAATTGTAGTAAATTTTGTGAGAAGAAAATATGTAGATCCAACATTAAAATCATCTTAAATATTATTTTTTCAAAGGAATATTGAAGTCTGATAAAAGATATATCAGTCCTGATCAACCTCATAATTTGAACAACATAATGACTTCTTACATTAATAGTGACAATATTGGGAACCTAGCCTCTTAAAAATTTATTTTGGCATGAATATAATCTTAGATTGATTTGGGTTTTTCCTTAAGACATTCTAAGGATACCAAAGCATTGAAGGCAGTTGAACTATCATGAAATGACATCCTGAGGAGTTTACAAGTAAAGACCACAAGGAAGTGACCTTCTTCATATTTGATAGAAAATTGCAATGACACATGAAAGGGAGTTAATTGTTTTGACAACTTAACTGGACAATGATCAAAGTGACCAGGATATGGACTTGTCACCGACATGGTTGTTATGGATATGATAGCTGATTTCATATGGACATGAGAGCACCTTGAATGTGCCTTGAATGAATCCAAGTACTGCTAAGCATATGGATGCAGGTGCATATCTACGAAGTGATCATCAACCAATGAATTTTGTGATGTTTGAATATTCAAAATAGACTATAGATACATTCATTTTCAAGTATCCAAAGGATAATTGACATGACATAAAATGTTTGTTCAAGGTACAACAAATAAGGGTCATTGCATCATGCAATATGTTATGGTTTTGGAAGCAACATAAGCATTAACATTCACAACTTATTGATTAAATGACATGATCCTTGACACTGAAAGTGAAGTTGATGGAAAACAAGTATGATTGATGAAGCTACAAGCTCAAAATATGATCTTGGCGAAGAATTTTGAAAGAATTTTTATAGATCAAACCCTCAAAGACAATTGAATACATAAAGGATGCATTATTCAAAGCTCATATCATGGAGTAAACAGAAAAAGGTTGAGAGACCTATCCTAAGGTGAATCTTGCAACAAAACGAACAAAGGGGAGATATTAAGGTACAACATAAAAGTATTTGTTTGAGGTAGAATTAAGTATGATATGAAGACGATTTAAGGACTGTTTCTTCACTAAGCTATAAATACTTAGCTTTTGGCTATGTTTGTCCAAGACTAAGAATTGTGTCTTTTCCTAGATTTCATGAAGCCTTAAAATTACATGAGCTTGTTTTGAAAACCATTGATTGAGTCCACAATGAACATTTCATTTGGAAATTTGACTTGGAAGCCATCATATAATAGAGACAAAGGCAACCAGAATAAGAGTGTTGATTGATAGGGGGAGAGTTGACAAGGTGATGAAAAACAACACAAATGTTCGTGTCGATGACATCAAAGCATTAAAAAATATGTTTAATGGAGTTACAAAGAAGGATTTCCTTTTCTATGGGATGAAAACTCAGATATATACTCCAAAGAGGAATACATGTATAATTTAAATGAAAAAAGGAATGAAGAACCTATGGAGAAACTAGAAGGAATAATTAATGGAGACCAATATCTTAAGCGAATAAGGCCCTCCTTCCACATTTGGGAAAGCATGAAAAATATTTTTAAGGAAATGGTGCCACTCCCTTACAAGAAACATCCCGAGGCAAATCTAGCTTGCAGAACCTAAAGGATAATAACATAGTAGTGGGAAAAGATTGGTAGCTAATAGCGAGATATCATAAAACATATTTACCACCTCATACCAATATGATCAATAGTCGCTTGGTTCATGTGCTCAACATAAAAATACAGAGCAAGATCCTACTCCACCTCAACAATACACACAAGCACAACTAGCATAACAATTTGTAGGGAAAATGACTACGCTAGAATACAAGCCACCGAGAGGCTTAGTACAACCTATGATCCCACATTTAATGAAATACTGCATATGATATACTAAATATTCATAAACCAAGGTACTTTCAAAAGAACTGAAAATACATGAATTAAGCCTTGAGAGAATATACTAAAGCTTCACAAGACACATAGGCGCTTAAAGAAAAAGTTGGTGTGATGACGATTGGCTAGGAGCCATGAGATGAAAAGGAAAGTAATCAAGAGCCTAAAAAAAAGATACATGGTACCAAGGGTAGTGACCTAGGGATGAAGTAGGTAGAGGGCTAAGAGAGATTGAGTAAATATGGAGAAGGCCCAAGATATCAATGGTCAAAGGTAAGAGAAAATCGAAGAAGTGAACGAGTGTTACTATGCCTCCAAAGATACTCTCCAATACGACTATGCCTCCAAGCTGTTACTTCCTTTGCAAATTAGAGTTGTTTTCTTCCCAATAATATAAAGAAATAAGTAAGTCCACCATGCAGGAAAATAAAGACATGCTGGCATCCAAGTCCACCAACTATAATATTTTAAGTGTTAAGTGGGGTATTATGATACCATATGATGTTGTTTAGGCGTGCCAATTGAAACATTTCAATTTTTCCAATTTTAAATATATTTTGACTGTTAAAAGAAGGAAAATTTGAATTCCTATGTTATTACTTCTCCATATAGGAGAAAAGAACAAGAAACCTTGCATCCACTATACCATTCCAGTCAACACCTATGCACAAAAGTATCAACACACTAAGGATATTTTACCCTACAGGTAATTACAATGCTATTTTTTTTTACATATTTTACCTTATATAAACAATAAAAGAGTTTTTTTACCTTATGTAGATATGCCACCTCTATTATAACCTACCAATTTTAGCTAAATTTTACTTGCAAAGGTATAATCATCCAAAAATAAGCCTCTAAATCCTAGTTTCGATGGATATGAACACATCTATGACCATGATGATAACATGTTTGATATTCTGGCCAATTCTTTGACCTAAATAGCACTACTTAAGAGGCTTGATCCCAAGCCACTATTGGTCTAAGTCCTTGCCACCTATGTGAGGCTAATTTAGACCAATCTATGTGTGCACACAATGTATATTTCCCATAATTCATCACCTAGTGCTCCATTATATATTCACCTAATAAATAGGCCATCCCATCCTTATAGAATTCTAAAACACCGTGCATCATAATTGCAGAGAGTACTGAAAAAATGCTATGATTTCCAAATCTCCCATCTCCTCAAATCCTCCATGATTAAAACCTAAAAACATATTACTAGTCATTGAAATCCTTTGAAATAATTCATTGTTTATCTCAGCACTTAGAAAGGGGGATTATAATCTCCACCTCTCCTTCCCCTTATGAAACAATATTTTTCTTTGAAAATTACATGAAATCCATATCCCTAATATGCACCATATTGGGGTATTATGGTTATGGTATCGTGGATGACACTATATTAGGTTTCTTAAATTTCCTAACCCCTATTGTTGGTGTCATGCCTCCAAAATTTGACCTCTATAGTTGCCTATATCAACCAATCCACACCAAATTGAAAGAGATCCATACTATGGAGCAATTCAGATACCCATCCTCCTTGTTTTGCATGTTTTTCTATCTAAACTATGAACATTAGAAAATTGTGAACCGAAAGGTCAAATATGAAGTAGGAAATCAACCACCCACCTATAAGTGGAGTGGCCATAATAATGAGAAATCATAGAAACATAAGGAATTACCAAACCCAACATGTATCCTAAATAAGAAAAAGGTAGAGAGAGATAAGAAAAAATGAGAGAGAAAAAGAGAATATTATGATAATTTTGCGATAAAGTTTGATCCCGAAGTCATATTGGGGCCCTCTTGGTACCATTGGAAAGGTTGCATTGAGGGATACAATGTTTTTGTTTTGAGATTCACGATATTTCTCACAGTTTGGCTGAGGAGAGAATTTTTGTAAATTTGGGCATGAGGAATCTCGAAAATCATCTTTTAAAGCATCTTCTAAAGTTTCTTCAAAAGATGTTTTTTGAAAAGCATATTTGAAAATATGCTTTTCAAGATTCTTCATGCCCAGATTTAAAAAAATGCATGCCCCATCCAAACCATGCGGAATCCTATGAAGATCAAAACACAAAAGTTGTAGGCCTTGAAAATACCTTTCCAACGGTAGAAAGCACTCCCGAATCGAACTTTGAGATCAAAAGCTATCACAAAACTATAGTAATATTCTATTTTTATCTCTCATTTTTGCTTATCTCTCTCTACATTTTTCTTATTTAGGATAAATTGTAGAAGAGGGTAATTCCTTATGAAACCTAACTAGACATAATTTTCAAACAAATTTATAGCCATAATATACACTTTGATGCATGATTCGCCTCTCCCAAGAATGCTTCCATAGAATAAAATATTCTAGAGTTTAATCTTGATATAAGGATATGGTATTGGTTCCTATATAAGGGTTTAACTATACGAAGGATATATGGTTTTGAAGAGGATCCATACAGTTTAACATCTTTTCCATCACCTAGGGTGTTTTCCATGAAATATACTAGACAAAGGTTAATTTCTGACTAGATGCATTTTATACACTTTGAGAACCAAATAACCTTTTTGTTTCCTAAAGAGTTAGGGCCTTTTCTAGCAAATTTAAAGGATTAATTTCCTTGCAGTATACAAAGGAATTTATGAAACATATCTATTTGGGAAAATTAGAGAGGGACCTTATGATAATCACCAAATTATCTCCCAACTAATGATTTCAAATAAAAATTCTCCATATAATTATGTCCTCAAGCCGAAGTTGCAAAGAATTGCAAATTTAGATAGTTGGGAGCAAGTACTGGAAGTTTCAAAGAATACAATAGGGAAGGATATCACAAATTCACAGTTAGGGCAGAAAAGAGGATTTGAATAGATCTTTAAGCAAGGTTGATTGTCAAGGTTTATAGGAGGGAAGATAGGAGCAAACCTTGACTGTATCTATGACTTAAACCCTCACTGTAATTTATTGATTGTATCTATCAATAAAAACCTGAATAGAAAATGATTTAATGGATTATATGAAAACATATGACTTACCGAAGACATCTCTGTGAGAAAATAATATACTGGAATCTACCTTATCCTATTCTTTTCTTGATTCCTTACTAACCTTCACCTTTGCTTATCGGTCTCGATTTCAATCTGCCAATATCTCTCTACGTATCTTTTGGAGATGAAGGGGGTGAACAACCTTGAGGATAGAAAATGCCCAAATATGGGATACCATTAAAATTGAGCTGAAGCTCGATGACCACCCAATAAAAAGTGGTATGTAGGAAGAAACCAGACTATAAATATTGTTTCAAACAAGAAATTGATCTGTGTTTGGTCCAGCTTAAGGGTTTATCCATGTTCACAACCTATATTTCAGGTTGCGTTGAGGAAGGGGTTTGATGAATGAACAAGAGATGCCTCCTTTTCAACCTTGGGACATCCGTAGTAACCTTCAAACCTCCTCTGTGAACTCGAGACTATTTTGTGGGTGAGGTAAGTGATAAACCTCCTCTACGACCTCAGGTGTAGTTCATGGGTAAGGTAAGTGAAAAATGCCTATGCTACCTTGGGCCTATTTCATAGGTAATTGAAAAACCTCCTTTGCAACCTTGGAAACTACTATGCAACCTCTGGCGCAGTTCATGGGCGAGGTAAGTGAAAGATGTAAAATTTCGTTGTCGCAACAGGAGGAAGGTAAGATGGATAGTTTTAATTATTTGTTGTTTTTTTAATGTTTTTTAGTCATAAACAAAACCATCGTCATTGTTTTCGTGGTCATCAACGTCATAAACAACACCATCGACATCATCTTCATCATTAGTGATGATGATGATGTTGATAACGAAATTATCATTGTCATTGTAGTTAACGTGATTATCATGATCATTTTCCTTATGGCCATCATCGTCATCATAAAGGACATCATCATCAATAGACCCTTTCTTGAAAAAAAATTGTCATATGAGTCTAATATGGTGACCATTTCGAAGTTTGACAAATAGAGGATTCTTAATAAAGTCCACTATCAAGAAGACTTGAGACAAGCATAGGTAGGTAATAAGGTTAGAATGAATTCATTGTATAATACAATTTATTTCTTACAAATATTTAAATCCTGAAATTGTGTAAAATTCAATTAATTGCAACCTTGATAAATAGGAAATTGAACAAAAAATTGTTCTTGTCCTATTATTATTTTTAAAATGTCTTCTAACATAGAAACCATTTTTTTAAATAATTAAGCTTATTCAATAGATCCTAGAGTGGGTAGCTACAAAATATGGATTACATTTGTTAATGCACACATAAACAAAGATAGTACACGATGAACATAGTTCCTATGATATCTCTCCATATTAATTATGTCATGGTTCTCATCTATCACTAGTACATGTGAACATTTTTTCCATGAAAAATCGTCTATAGGATGAACATGATGATGATGATTGTTCTAATGAGTATGAACATGATGACCATGAAGATGAAGATGATAACATTGATGACAATGATGATGCTGATAACATTGATGATGGTGATGAGGTTGAGGATGAGGATGAGGTTGATTAGGATGTCGATGATGACGATGATGAAGATGACGACGACGATGACGATGATGATACCATTGATGATCTTAAAGATGAAGATGATGATGGTGATGATGATGATGATGATGATGATGATGATTATGATATCATTTATGATCATAAATATGAAGATGATGATGGTTGAGATTATTCTAATGATTATGAACATGATTATGATGATGATGATGATAACATTGATGACGATGATGATTATAACATTGACGATGATGAGTTTGATTATGGTGACAATGATGAAGATAGTAATGATGATGAGGATGACGATGATTATGATTATGATACCATTGATGATCATAAAGATGAAGATGATGATGGCTGTGAATATTCTAATGAGGATGACATGATGATGATGGTTTATATTATTCTAATGAGTATGAACATGATGATGATGATGAGTTATATTATTCATCAACAATATCATCATCATCAACTTCTTCATCTGTATGATCATCTGGTCTAGAATCGCTATCATTGAAAGAATGGCTCATATCAACATCATCATGAACGTCATTTTCGGTAATAAATTCATCATCAATATCAAACTTGAGTTCAAAATAATATACTACGTCATTTGGATGATCAAATTCTTGATCGAATTCTTCATCTAACACATCTATGGCGACCAACTTCTCCTAATATCCATCACCTTCTTCTTCAACATTGTCTTCTTCATCTAATGGATTATACTTGACCGGTCTTCCTCTTGGATCATAACTAACAATTTATGACCAACCTGCTTTACTTGGAACCTATGAGTAAAATACCTGCTCACATTGACTTGGAAGAACATAAGGCTCTATACCCAGTTCAAGTTCCCTTGTGTTAACCATGGTAAATCCATTGGCATGCTCAATAACAATTATTTCAGGATCATGTTCATTCATTCGTAGCTTGTACCATTTGACCTCAAATAGAACTAATTTAAATGAATTAAATTCACACTCAATTATATATTCCAAATAACCATAGTACTTATTTTCAGATACTCTTGGATGCTTGCCACTTAAATATTAGTGACTTGAAAAACTGCAGTTATCCCATAATCAAATGTTTTCTTCTTTTCATCCAACTTTTTTATGCGAAATTTACGACCATTGTACCACATAGCGTTTGGTGTATCAACTGCATCATGCCCGACTCAGTAAATAAATATATAATAAGAAACAAACAAAATAAATACATTTATATAGTGGGGAACAATGAAAAAAATGACCAGGGTATAAAATATACTTTCCTTTTTATCTTTTAAACCACATGCTAAATCAATTTTCCTTTGTGTAAGTTCACCATGATATTCTTCTTGATGACGATGAACTGTTTTAATCAATATACTCACCCCTTCCCATGATAAGGTACCATAGAATTCTATACATCGGTCTATCCATTCCTCCATCCAATCAATATTGTTTGCGATGTATAAATGTACTGCATCCCACATGCAAACAACTATACGAAAAAATAACAATTAATAATTGTAAATTAGCTATCATTAAAGGCAATTAAGTTTACCTTACAATACTGATGGAATAATAAAAATTACATCAATAAGATATATATGAAATTGAAAAATTGATTGTATGAGAAATTAAATACACACCATCTAATTACCTTTCACTTTCTTTGTTCTACCTTTCCTCAAAATGACCTCCCCTTCAAATTTGTTGATAGATTTGACATGAAAAATGCGAGGAAGATTGATATTTTTTGCTAAATTTGGAAGATACTGACTAATTCACACCATTGATTTATATACCATATAGCCTTGCAAAATAGAACCCTCAGGAAGTGCTCTTTGTCTAACAAAATCCTTTAATTACTTCAAATTTATTTCCACCATCCACATTGATCTTGTGTGTACAGGTCCACATAATTCAATCTCCTCAACTTGGTTTATGAGATAGTGTTGTTGTGCATTGAAAAATCAGGTGGTAAATACTTCTGCAATTTACACATTAGACAAGGAATTTCTCTCTTCCAATACCTAATATCTTCTTTATGGATTTGCTTAGATGAAATCCACCTACAAATGATGCAAGAAAATAATAGTGATCAAGAAGATTAAGGCATATATAATAAAGTTCCAATTTGTAAAACTCAATATGTCAATAAGCTATGCAACAAAGTGAACAAACATTTTCATGCATAAATTGTTACTTACCTCATGTATTTACCAAGATCATATATAACTTGTTTTATGTTGTTGTCAAAGCTATCTAGGAGAGATAGAGGTAGAACATACTGTAACAAAAAGAAAATGATCATTATTTATTTAAATTCCAAATAAGAGACCACAATTACTAAAAATATGTACTAAATGGAAATTATATACATAAATAATTACCTTAGTGAATGTATGCCATTCATGAGTTTTAAAACTGCCAAAATCACCATTTTTCATTGAGATATTTTGTATGTTCGACGAAAACCCAGTTAGAAACCTTATTTTATGAATGACCTCTTTTATATCATTGATTTGTTACTATGTCAACAACCATCGGAGACTAATTATATTTCATTACTCTTCTTCGACATTGGAATTTATTACACTTTGCAATGCGTGATTGGCTTCTGCAATGTCAATACAAATTTTTCCAATTTTATCTTTGTGAGTCCTTCCATCTAAGATTCTCCATACTAATTTCTGATACATTCTTCCTGATATGCATTCTATCAAACAAATGAGCTATTTGTAGGTGCTTGTAGTAAGGCAACCTACTAAATTGTATGGGATAACTCTTCATTCCTCGTGAAAACCCATTCATGCCTTCATGACAATCAATATGAAACATTAACGAAAACAAATTAACAATAATTCATGACACCCATGATAGAGAAAATTCAATAAAAATATAAAATTCATAATATTACATATTTATATGCTACATATACAATTTGCATACCACAATGATGTCTATTATATTCCAACTTCCATAGGTGAGGTGCCATTCTTTGTGGTTTCTTCCCATTCTCTTCTTTACCAATGAATTTTGTTTTCTCGGTAGTTTGATACCCATGGTTCTTAGGAAGGAAGTTCCTGTACTCATCAAACACCTCCTTTCTTAGAATTCTTGAACGACGAGATTTTATCCTAGGACCACAGACTGTACATGCAAATTTTCCCTTTATTTGAAGACCTACAAGATATATGTATTAATGTTATAAGCATAAAAATATTATTGATTTAAATAAAAAATGCATGATATTTACCTTAAAAACATATTAATTTAAAGTGCAACAGAAATTTACATACCACAAAAATGTGTTAACTCGGGAGCGTCATAAATTGTCCATGCAAGTATTCCATGGAACTGAAATTGTTTCTTCCCTATTGGTCTAGATATGTCATACATAGTGATGCCAGCCCATAACTTCAATAGCTCATCGATAAGAGGCTCAATATATACATTCATATCTTTAACTTGGTACTTACCTAATTTATTCAACAATATACTATGCTATTCAATTATGTTTCCCTATATATAAAATGTGTTCTCATGAAACAATGAAACAAATAAATGAAATAATATAATTACTTTCAAAAAAATACCTGGAATAATCACTGCCAACATTGTGTGCTCTCTCTTTATCGACATCCAAGGAGGAAGGTTATTGTTTATGACGAAAACAAGCCACACTGAGTAAGTAGAACAAAGCTCTCCAAATGGTTTGAAACCATCACCTACCAATGAAAGTCTAACATTATGAGGTTCATCTTTAAAAATTGGCCATTTTTCTTCGACGTTCTTCAATGCAGAACGATATGTAGGCATACGAAGAACACCATCTTCACTTCTATTCTTTGCATGGCAATCCATAAAACCGTGCTATACTTTGGCACCTAAATAGTAATTGGAAACGTGGAATTATGGGAATATAATGAAGAACTTTGTGAGGCACCCTTTTTGCTACTTGATCAGTTCGATATATACTAATTTCACATTGTGGGAATTTTTTTTCTTCTGATGCGTATTGTCCATAATATATAATATGATCATTAGGACATGCATCAATAACTTGATAGTCCATTCCAATTTCTTTCATAATCAAAAATACCTCTCGACATGTGCGTGGTAAATTATTTGATGGTGGTAATAGAAATTCACCCAACAGTCTGCAACATTGACAAAAAATGAGACGTAAACAATATAAATCATAAAGATTGCTTTTCCCTAATTTATGAATTAATTAACACTAAAAATAGAGGAAAATAGTGAACTTTTCAATATTCCATGTGAAGATGCAATTAATACATTACATACCTTAGGATCTGTGTGAAACAAGTGTTTGACAAACCATTCAAAACTTTCAATTTCACCAACAACAATATAGTAGATATAATATTTTTTGTTGAGCTTTCATAAAGAGGTTCTTGGGACTTCTAGAGTAGAGGAACATCATGAATATTATGGAGGTTGTCCTCATCCAATGGAGCAAATGTGTCTTGGATCAATATATTTATCTCATCTTCGTCATTTGTATCAATAACGTCATCTTCTTCCATAGGATCATTAATAAATTCATCTTCAATATTATGATATTCATGTTTATCACCTTGTAAAGTTGTATTTCTACTATAATTATCTCACAAATAGCTCTCTGGCGGTCGACATTTAGGGGGAATTTGATTTATAATTAAAAAAAATGTAATAACATTAGTGTATAATATACAACACATAAATTTTAAATGATAAAACATTTTGTGAATACATGATCAGTACTATTACAAGAACTACATTATCTAATGAATAACGTCTTACCAAGGGACGATATTCAAACCCCCTTTCAGCATGCCCCTTCTCTTTACAATGTTTCTCAGAAAATTTTCTTAAAATTATTCTCATTCGGAAACCCTTGCAATCACCCTTCGCCTCCAATGCTGCCTTAAACTCATCATACCTCTTATTATATTCTTCCCAAGTATATTTCTTTGAAATTATAATAGCATATAAGAACCAAAAAAACTCAATCAATGTATAATTAAATTAAATAGAGTATATATATATATATATATATATGCTGCCTTAAACTCATCATACATCTTATTATATTCTTCCCAAGTATATTTCTTTGAAATTATAATAGCATATAAGAACCAAAAAAACTCAATCAATGTATAATTAAATTAAATAGAGTATATATATATATATATATTAAAGGAGATAGGAAATTAAAGGATTTGACATGGAAAGCGACAAATATAATAAGTAAATCCAAGTTTCCTTTACATCGACATGTTACATATCACAAACAATACCACTCCTTTCCAAATTATTAAGGAATAAGTTAGTACGAGGGTCTATTCTTACCACCAACCACTATATTTTCAATATTTAGTGATAAAATTTAAATCCCCCCCAACGGTTATGTTCTCCCAAGTTAGGAAACATGATTTCTCACAAGCACATGGGATCACAATGCTTAAACAATTTTTCACATAGGATATTACCGCATGCTAGTTTACCCCTCTATAAATAATAAACTAAACAAAAAAAAAACATTTCAAAAGCAATGATCTTGTTTCCCAAATTAGTTCATCTTCATTTTTTTAATCAAACAATGATTAAGAGACAAATCTTGATGACATTATATTTACTCCTTCGAAAAATATTAGTTCACTAACCACAAACCTCAATGTGAAACTAAAATTTTACAAAGATTTCGAAATTACCTAAAACACCTGTTACGGAGAAAACTTCCTATGGCTTGGGGTACCACAACAGACAAAGTAACCGCAGAAATCAATCCTTTCCTATATGCAAGAGAAACAAAACATCTAACACTAAAGGATCTCAATACATACCTTATTCCGAACAGTTGATGTAGATCCCCGTTGAACTTTTTCACTCCCGCTTGTATTGATAATTTTCTCTCTCAACATTCAGCAAACAAAACAAGCATGCTATATGTAATCATGTTAGGCCTTTCTAGAATATATAATCAATAACATATAAGCATTTAAAAGCATCCATGGATTCAATACTCATTTAAATACACATTATTGAACAGAAAAAGATATTTCTATTAATATAAAATAGAGATTACAATAGTGACAACCTCTGTCGGCATGTCTGCGAATCGGAGAAACTGAGTCCTCCACCTGGGCCTCCACACTTCAATCCTCCATCTCTCGATAGAAATATCACAAGAAAAGGCAAGCTTTGGAAGAACACAAAGTGCTCCAAGGGACAAAGGGATGCAGACTCAAGTATAAGCTCCGGCAACAATGGACTATAGTTTTCTTGCTCTTCAATTCCTCTCCTTCAATGTATCCAAAGGGTTCCTTATATAGTGCCTCAATGGGGTAATGGAAGGTCAAATCCGAGTGATCTCAAGGCATATGGAAGGCCAAGAGACAAGTGACTCAGATCCACATCAAGGAAAACTCCAAAACTATTTGGCCTTTTGCACACATCCTGATGTACGTGGGTTTGAGGGTCAAATCCACGTATATACGTGAGAATAGGTTTAAAAGTCACATATAGAAAATAAGACATGTTTTTAGGGATGATCCTAGAAACATCACAGGTACAAAAATGGTCCATGGGGTCCAAAGAGTCTGCAGAAGGATAGGGAAGGCCATAAAGGTGTGATCCACCATGTGTGATAAAATTAGCTGTAACAGATGCCCCCTAATGTGTGAGGTTAGAGGGGTGATACGATGGCCAAAATACATTATAAGTCCATCCTAGAAGTGGAGTGATGAAGAACCAAGTGGAAGAACCAACCATCCAATAGTATAATACAATGATCAAACTCTGCACATAAATTCAAGTAGATATAGCAGTCCTAGATACATAAGAGTACAATGGCTATGAATAGGCATGATAGAAAATATGACATGTGTGGTCATCACCATGTACAATATAGATAGATCAGAATATACATGATGAAGATATACAAAGGATCATGATCTCCATAAAGGATGGAGATATACAATAGATTAAGATCTCTATAATGGCTAGAAATATCTGACATACACTGGAATCAAGTCACGAGAGCTGAAATCTCATGAACACTGGCACAATCAAGGAGGTATCATATATGAAATGCCACCAATATGGAAGGTCTTCTACACAATCCACTACGGGTACATGTCCTACTATGTGAATAGAGGTGTCGAGGTCGAACATAGTAGTCCATCATCTGATTACCGGTCATTGATGTATATCGTTAATAGACATGAGATCACCCACTAATAATGAAAATGGGAGTCAAGGTACTAGAGTGAAAACTAACAAGTGTGAATAAATGTGTTTAGGTCGAACACTTGAAAGGATCCATCGATCAGGGGACATTGATGTATTCCCAAAACTGTCGATGGCGAGAGAACCTGCCACTGATGACTTTAAGTCTCAAGCCACTAAAAAATGACTCTAGATTCCAATTCTAGGATAAATGATCTAAAGTCGATGGGATGAAATCAATTGGAAGGAGGGAATTAATGCATCCCTCATCATCCAACACGAGGTACTCAGCAAGGCTGTATAATGTGGAAGGACTCGATCATCAAGTGCACGAACCAGTATCATTACTGGGAATGGCCGACTCAGGTTTCAACTTCCTTTGATCAAGAGCATAAAGGTGAATGGTGACTGAATGTAGGAAGCATAGACTCGATATACAAAACTGGGACATCTCTACAACACAGGAGGCATCGACAAAGGCTCCATAAGAACTAGAAGCTTAACCAGTCGATGGATATAAACTCAGAGAAACGAGTACAACTCCTAAATTCAAACTATTAACCCAACCAGCGGATGTGATATACAGTGCTCTGTTTGAAGGCGACACGACTCGATTGTTGCCAAAGATAACATATTTTCTTGCCCGGTTTTTTGGTTTTTTGATATTTTTTGGACTTTTTCAAATATTTTGAAAAGTTTGAAAAATAATAAAAGTTCTTTATAGTTACAGACTAGGAGGAGACAAGTGTCAATGGAAAAACAAACTAGTTCCAAGCAGCGGAACATACCTATGCTCAATGCAAGGACACATGTGTAGGATAACGACACTTGGGGGAAAGTCCCCTCCCAGTAAAAAATGGGGAATCGAGCTGCAAAGGATATGTAAAATGGCTCTGCATGGCTAGACATGAGACAAGCTCATGCTATATGGCTAATAATCAAAGTCAGGGAAGCCGGCATAAGGCTCAATAAGGTAGGAAAAACTCATGATAATGCAATTACAACTTGACAGAAGGGATTCCTGGGGACAAAGGATAGCAAAAATATCAAGAGGAGTATGAGGCTCTTGCGCAAAGACATGGAGATACTATACAAAGTACTCCCACACCCTAAAGGGAAAAATGTTGGCATGCACACCAAACGCAAAAAAGGAGCTAACTAAGGCACCCATGTATGGTCAAGCTCTACCATTCACATCATGTTACTTCTAAAACAGCAAGAGGGTTTCGTGACAAGATAGAATGGATTTGTACCTAAGGTTATAATGAAATGGTCATAAGGTCATGAAAAATGCACATGGATGTGAAATCTAACCTATATGCCAGTTTATACATAATACCTGAAAGCGGCATGAACACGTCAAAACAATGGTTGAAACGATGCTCAAAACAGACTCCTACATCATCAGATTAGTCCAAAATGGTCCAAAGTGGTTAGAAATGGTTCAAAACTATAGAAAGGGGGTAAAAAATTTCAAAAATTTCCTATAAATAGTAAAAAATTCAAAAATTACATATCATTTGAAATTTTTACCCATTTGAGCTCAAAACTTCAAATGAGAATTGCGGGAGCTTTGTCCGGCAAAATTCAACACCTTTTGTTCCAGGTAACTTCTCATGTCCTCCTCTTCCATTTTCATGTAAATTTTTTCAATTTCCATCGTCAAAATTGATTTCTAGGCCAATCTAAATTGGTCGTTTTGGCCCACACAGAAATTAGGGCTTTTTCCAAGTATAGGGATGGCTATACACGGAAAAACCTCCCAAACCCGCATACATATGTGGCTATTTTGCAAACAGTCATGTATTCAGATGTGCACATGGTTTTGTAAGGTATACAATGACCAAAAATTATTTTTAATATGCAGGATGGTTCTAGAATGGAGAGGGAACATGGAGACGTAGAAGAAGCTGCTCTGGGTGATTTGACGGCTCAACAAGCTCTACATGCATGTGGGATATACAAGTTTTGGTGTCTTGGCAGCTTGAGCGCCAAACCAAGACTCCTGCAGATGCTAGTAGACTACTGGGATCTAGACTCATATTCCTTTCATATCAATGGGATGTCCCTCACTATAGAGGTGGAGGACTTATACTTCATTACTGGATTGTCTCGACGGGGAGAGGTGGTGAACGTATGCTCTCACGGGCCTGGAGGTGGCCTCACCATTGATGAGTAGATTGCAGTATACTATTTTCTGGACATGGAAAAGGTTGGGATTCAAATCCTGACAAACTCCATCCAGGTGCTAGGATTGAAGTCCATACTATTGGCACTCGGTAGGATAGCTAGGCTAGCATCACTCCACTGGGCCTCGTGACCACTGATGTTCTATGCAATGGAGTGCATGAGACCCACAGAATATGATTGGAGAACTGCGTTGTTAAGTAACATGAAGCAGCAGCTCAGTGACTGGAAGATGGACAGGGTACGAAACTTCAATTTCGGTAGTATACTCAGCATGTTCTTCTTTGAGTGTGTTCTGGGGCTAAGCCCTAGAGCTGACGTTCCTCCTCACGGGGTTCAATATTTGGATCAATGATGTTGTGCAGATGCTATGCGCAGACTAGGCGGAGGTAGGGTGTCCAACCCCTACCTGACTGACTTCTTTCCATGTTGGCGGTGGCAGATCATTGCCATAGATGATTACCCTTATGCAGGGATAGATTTTCGGGGAGATCCCGACATGCCCCTACCACCAGGAGCATCATATAGTGATATTGGTAATGAATCCCAAACCCTCTTTTTAAAGTTTTTTGAATTATTAATTTTTTTGTGTTTTTTGATATATAGACTCAAAAGACATGTTTTGGTGTGACAACACATAGTGACAACCTGTAATATGTATGCAGATGTTGGACCACGGTGGCTTGACAACTTCCCTCGTCATAGACAGAGGGGAACATGAGATGATATCATTGGTGTGGATGTGGAGTGGATGCTCCAAAGCATCCACACAAACTTTGTACGATTGACACACCAGGTACCCATGGCACAAGTCGAGGACTTGCTTGAGGCCATGCAGCGCTAGGTGGTTGGTGTACCATGAGCATGGGTTCAGTTATTCCGATGACTAGCTAGAGCCATGGTGTGCTACCATGATCAGAACCCCCCTCCTCCTCCACAGGCTTAGAGACTTGAGAGTGATTCATTTTTGTACTACCATGTATTATATTTTGGTGGCTCGGAAGCCCCATTTTTGTATTATGGCACTTATGTTTTATGACATCATATTTTAGATGTTTAATGAAATTTTTTTATGATGATCGATTTTATTTATTTACATTTGTGTAAAAATGTATGTTTGTGATGTGCTTATGGTCTATGAAACAAATGCCAATCTAACACATAGTTAGCATATGAGTTAGCAACTTGATTATAAATTCTTAGAACATGTATGTATTTTATGTTGTCAAATTGATGTTCTAACAATCTCACACGTAAGAATCTTCGTAATAATGTCTGATCCCTAATACAATACAAGCCATTAAGTTGTGACACTACTAACTGCGAATCAAGATGTACCTCAAGAGAGAGAACACCATGTAAAATGGCATCCTGTAATAGCTCGATAATGACACTATACTTAGCAACATTGTTCGAAGAAGGCCGTAAACATACGCCTCTTGAAGACATTACCTGAAACGTAGGAGTATAAATCACCCAGGTAGTAGAGGCTGAGTGTTGAGTGTGGCGGCTAGCACCATCAACAAATCCTATGTAAGTGGAAGACTCCATTGATATCTGCCATAAGAAATGAAAGATAATCAACAAACCCGATCACCATAAGAAAACCTAACTATGCAAAAAGCTGTACAATAATATACAATAATCAGCCCTGGCTGAATATCATGCATAGTATTTTTTAAGATAGAGCCCATTTCTTGGATCTGACAAGGCTGTCCCCTCATAATCTACCAGCTCATAGGTGCCCTTCTCTAACACATGTTTGACCATGTAAGGACCATGCCACATGGGATTAAACTTCCCTTCCCCCAACGGTTCTTTAGCTTGATCCCACAAAAGGAGCAAATCTCCTTCACTAAACCTCCTCGGATGGACAGACTTATCATACTAGACCTTAATGTGACGCTTATTTACCTCTAGAGCCACTAAAGCATCTCGGCGCTGCTCATTAAGTTGCTCTAAGTGGACCAAATGTTCCTCCAATGCAGAAGTGTCTGGTAAAATCTCTATAGCTAGCTTCAATGAAAGGGATTTTGCTTTCAACCGACAAGACAGACTCCACTCCATGTACAAGCTGATATGGAGAAAAACTGGTGGCAGTCTTAACTGTGGTCCTATATGCGCACAAAGCAGGATATAACATGATATGCCAATTCATTTTGCTTTGTGCGATGGTTCGTTGGAGAATGGACTTAAGTGATTTGTTCACTGCTTCAACCTATCCATTTTCCTGAGGGTAATAAGAAGAGGAGTGCTCCTGCTTATACCCTATCTTTGAGGCCAACTCTTCCATCATTCGATTCTGAAAGTGCCTACCATGGTCGGTGACAAGATATTTTGGAATACCGAACCGAGTAATAATTTGGTTGAATAAGAAATGCACGGTTGTCTCACCATTGGATTTGATTGTGGGCATAGCCTCATCCCATTTCGTGAAATAATCAACAACCACTATAATATGATGATTCTCCCCAGCAGAAGCTGGGTTACAATCCATGAAGTGAAGCCGCCACTTGGGGAAGGGACCGATGGTGATGATCGTATGTAATGGGGCAGGATGTGAGCACATATTGTGTGCAAACACCTTGCAAGGGTGACACTTCTTGACCACATTAACATAATATTTAAAGCTCGATGACCAAAAATATCCTTCTCTCAAGATTTTTTGGGCTATAGAAAGCCCAGATAAATGACCACCACATGCCCCTCCCTATCAATCATTCAGCATAACCTCAACCTCTTCATGGGTTAAATAATGACGTAAAATGAAATCTACCCCACGATGGTACAAAGTGTTATCCACTATAAGGTAGTTCTTAGATACGTGACGTAATCGTCTTCGCTCATCCCGTGAAAGGTGAGTAGGGACCTTCAACGTTTGTAAATATATGATAATATCCCCATACCATGGATCCAAAGTTGAGATAAGGAAAATATACTCATCGACAAACGTGTCTTCATAAACCTCCTCTTCCTCCTCACTTGGGAAATCAGAAATGAGCTCCGCAAAAATTAACAATTTCTTCGATTTCGCCAAAAAAAACTCGAGATTGAATTCTTGCAAAATAACAATCCATTTATTATACTTTCCCTCAATCATCCTTCTAGTGAGGACAAACTGAAATGGATTGACATGAGCTACGAACAAGTTCTAACGAAGGAGAATGTAGTGTCTCAATCTCTGAACCGCATGAACAATAGCTAAGGCAAGTTTCTCCACATGGGAATAACAGATTTCCACATATATAAGGTTTGAAGTCAAATAATATATGACATGCTCATGGAGCTCCTCATCCTCCTGAACAAAAACCATACCAATCGTCTCCATGGACCCGTCCACATAAATAAAAAAGTCACGGCTATAGTCGGGTGGACTAAGCATGAGGCCCAATGCTAAGGCTTGCTTAAGAGAATCAAAGGACTCATGGGCTCGCTCATCCTAGCAAAAGGTAGTGTCCTTCTTTAAAATATGCATAAAGCCTTTAGTCAAATTGGCAAATTTAACCACGAATCTCCGTAAGAATTTTTCCATGCCTTACAAACATTGAAGATGTCTAATATTTCTTAGGGGAGATAATTGAAGTATTGCATCAACCTTTAAAGGATCAAATCTTATACCCTCTTTGGAAACAATGAATCCTAGCAAGTGACCAGACATAATGTAAAATATGCACTTATGTGGATTTAACCTAACCTGGTAATGGCGGCATATTTCGAATACTAATCTCAAATGGTAGGAATGACGCACTCTCAACCAAGAACAAGCAACAAGGTCATCCAAAAAGACTTCAATAATCAATTTGAGATCGTAAAAAATCAAGGTCATAGCCTGCTGAAATGTGGCTCCAACATTCTTAAGACTGAAAGGCATCTTTCGATATGCAAACATACCCCAAGGAAAAATAAATGCAGTTTTGTGTTGATCCCCAGGTTTGATCTGAATATGATTATATCCGAAAAAGTCGTCCATAAAGGAAAATACCTTGCTTCTCGCACACTCATCCAAAATTTGATCAATAAATGGTGTGGGAAAATTATCCTTAGGAAAAGCATGATTTAAATCATCGAAATTAGTGCATATATGGATTGCTCCCTGTTTCTTATCAACCGAAACGGGGTTTGAAACCCACTCCATCAAGGGAACGGGATAGATAAAACTGGCTTTTAACAACTTTTCTATCTCAGCCTTAATCGCGGGTGCTTTTCTAGGATTCACCGCACATAAACGTTGTCGAATAGGCTTTGCATTTAGATAGGTCTTAATTTCATGTTTGACAATACGAGGGTCGATACCTGGCATTTCCTCGTATGACCAAGCAAAGATATCACGAAACTCTTTGAATAGCTCGGTATACTCCTGAATCTCGACATGGGAACATTCTGACCCAATATAGACATTCTCAATCTTGTCAGGATTGTGAGAGACATTGATAGGAATAGTAGGTGATATATTCGCCATGTTTCCATTAGCCATCTGACTAGGAGAGCTTAATGGAACCATGGGGATACCAATCTTCTCACTAAGAATCTCCCTAAAGTCCTCATGCTCCAAACGGTCAAGCTCATGAAGAAAATAAGATCTATGATGCAAATCTTCCCAAGGTGGCTCAACCCTAGACATGGCTTCAATAATAGATTCATTTGACGAAAAAACACTATTAAGGCAGTCATGTGCATGAGAGGACTCAATTGCCCATGCAGGAAACACATACAGGTCCTCCTCCTCCGTCTGCTAAGAGGAAGGACCAGGCCCTGCAACACAATCAAGATTCTCTTGATATGCTATCATTGCTGTAGGCAACGACACGTCCATTTTGATAGGTGCGTTCGAAGGACTCAGTGTAGGAAGAATCCAAGGATCTTCCATATGGGTAGTGTGAAAAGACACTGAATTCAATGAAGATGAAGCCCCATCAAAACTAGATCCAATCATAAGGATGGGTGCAGGACAACTAAATGTCCCCATAAGGGATGGATACATACCTACACCCACACTCCCAGTTGTCAGCTGAGAGTGGTTGATAATCGGGATAGAAGCTCCCGATGATGCATTAGCACTCGGATTTTTGAATGATGTCTGATCAATTGTAACAATCTTCCCATTAAATGGAAAGCATACAACTCGAAATAGAGAAGAGGATACGACTTGCTTACTATACATCCACTTTTGACCCAGTAAAAGATTGTAATCAAGGGGCGCATCAACCACCTCAACCTCGATCGTGATGGTCTTCCCTCCTAAATGGCACTTAAAAGAAGGAAGAGATTCGTGTGGCCAAAATGATCTACCATCAAAGGCAATCAACATGGTAGCGGATTTAGACAACTTGGGAGAACCCAAACCCTTCCAACACGACAAAGACATCACGGAAGCAACATTGCCTTCATCAATCACAGTGAGTTTGATGGTCATGTTAAGACATTCTACATGAATCAAGAGAGACATGTAGTAAGGAAAGCAAGGTTGGAGTCCCATGGTTTCAAATTTGATGATGGAAGAACAATTATCATCATTCACCCCAAGAGAGAAAATAAAATCTTTCCTTTGCGACAAACAACTCTGAAGAACTTCGAGCACAGACATTGCACAAGGAGTTTGGTCCAAATCCTCAACAACAGAATAGTTCTGGGTGGCTCGGGAATTATGATTGTGCCCCAAACGCTTTAAGACTCCCTTAGGAATGTGAGGTGCAATCTCAGGTTTATCCGTAGGATTTTCAATACGCAAAGGGCTCTCGGTAGGAGGAGGTTCCTTCCCAAGGTCTGGTTGTGACAAACCATAGTCTTTCGGATGCGTCACAACCTTAGTAGCACGCACCATGTTGATGCACCCATGACCAGTACTAGTTTCTAGCGGATTTTGATCTCCAACTGACGCAGAATGAGGATCATGGGTCCTCGAGTTCATATTTTGATTATGGGGTAAAGGATTGGTCAGCATAGCTGGGCCCTGTGCTATGAACCTCGAGGTGTCTTCCATACGAGGGAACAAGTGATTGAGGTGGTCATCCTTACACAATTTGCAAGGAAACTTAACCTTACGTTTAGAATGCTTGTCCCCCCCATCATTACGGTCATTCTTGTCATTAAAATTGGCATTTTCGTTCTTGTTCCCACCCTTACGATTGTTTTTACCCTTTTTCTTATTCCTTCCGGGCTGCTGGTTGCCCTTATGGTCTGATGATTGCACGAAAAGTACACTCACCGTTTGGGTGGGTTGAGACAAATCCATAGCTTGTCCCAACATGGATTGATTAATAGAAAATTGAATCACTTGTTTCATAACCAAATCCGCAGGTTTGGCATGTACAACCCACAATGCCATCGACATGTGGTCCAGGCTTGATCTTGGGATTGAAACTAGAACGCGGAGCTATAGGTATGATCTCATATAATAGTCCAGATTGAACATAAATCAAATCCAATTCCTGTGCCCTAAAAATTTCCTATTCCTCGTTCTAAACTCCGGATGTAGAAACATCCTTCATGATGTAAGGTAGAAATGATTTAAGGAACCACTCAAGGAGAAACTCTGACGGTATGAAAGCTTTAATCAACCTCTTCCGTCTATGCCACTCTTGGATACGGTTCGAGATATGTTTGGCTTTGTCTTGCCGAAATGTCAACAAGAGTTCTGTACCAACGTCATAACGCAATGGTAGCTGGAAGTGATTGAGGAAAGTCATAGCAAGGTCATCGAACAAAACGAATAGCCCCCTTGGTAACTCTATGTACCATTTCACAGCAGGCTTGATGAGGGTGCATTGAAATAGCCTTAAATGGATCGACTCATCGTGTAAGGAGTTGGAAGAGCACCAAAGGTGAAAGGTAGTGACATGTTCACTAGGATCTTCTCCTGGTTTACCCTCGATTTTGGGAATATCCAAGGGAATCTTGGTAGGGATAGCTGGCCAAGATGGGTCATGAGATACCAGATCGCTCATTAGTCTCGATAAGTCAGGTAAATTTAACATTGTGAGGAAAGGGAGCCTAGGTTGAGCCGGTTTATGCCACGCTCCCTGATATTTTTGGTTCATATAAGGCTGACTACTGTAAATACCATGGCCTTCGCCATAATATCCTCCTCCCATTTAACCCGTGTAGGGCTGCATGGAAGCATTATGATGTGGTGTACCTTGATTATGCGGTGCTACAAATCCATAATTAGAGGAGTAAGCAGATTGTTGATATCCATACCCATAAGGTTGATAGCTTTGTCCATACTGCGGTCCATAAGATTGTCCATGAGAAGCTCCATAAGATGTCCCATGGGATATCCCATGAGAAGCTCTATAAGTAGGGATATGGGGAACTCCATGCGATGGACCGTAAGACGATCTAGAGACAGGAGTATGACCTACTGAGACAACAAGAGATACTTGACTTTGAGATACTACTGTATGCGTAGTCATAGTACGAACATGACTAGTAGCAACATTTCGACGTGAAGGACCATGTGAATGAGGGGGAGGAAGTGTCGTAAAAAATGCATTCAAAGGAGTAGGAATAGAGGACGAAGGGACATGTGAAGGGATGTAAGTGGTATTCCCTATGGTCAATCGTCTTGGTTCTGGTATCCGCATATGACTACTAACACTAGGCCTAGGACGAACATGTGAGGTAGCTTCCACCGCCGGGATGGAAGGTGAAATGTGACTAGTCCTTCCAAATCTCTCAACATAGAAAGGAATAGGAATGTCCCTAGGCATAGTGCTAGGTTCAATTTCTGACTCAGCATGATGTGCTAGATGACGTGTAGGGATATCAAGCATGCCATAACTAATATGACTAGTGCTTTTGGTTTCATGAGGGATCATAACCGAAATGTGAAGGTATATCAAGTGAAGGATCATTTAGAGGAGTAGGATCTTCCTCGCTAACCTCTTGAGGTGGAGAAGACAACTCAGGAATCTCATCCTCATGATCTCCCATTGTGTGTGAATTAGTGTGAGAAGTAGTTCACTCGGACTGTCTATTTCTCTCTCCCAAAGGAAGAGAAGATGTGGAAGGAGAAAGTCTTTCTAAATGACGAGAATGGTGAAGTGCCACACCCGAATCCACAATGACTCAAAAAATGAAAAAGACTCTATCTAATTACGCAAACCTTAGGCAAACTAACGTGCACAGAGCATACACTTATATAATGTAAATCCAAATCACAAGCAAGCAATGGTAGGATATGTGAAATCCCAAATGAAGCAGGTATGTCTCGCCTAGGAGAGGCTTGAGACTCCCATACACAACAAGCAGACGTTCGTAACCAATTATTGTGGCCCTTAGCTTCAACGCATATAGTGATTATGCTGTCCGACCCTAACCTAGCTGGGACACCTGCAGAATAACCTCTGCGAAGTACCCCCTTGATAACCTAGGTAAGGCAACTAAGGTCACCTCAATATAAGCAATGCTTATGCGGATAGTCACTGGCAGGATTGACCGTATGGGCAGGGTAGAAAAGCCTAAAACTCTCGAAAGAGCCCCCAGATATGAATACAATCCTGGAAATATCTCCTGTGCTACTCAGTTATGACTAGGGGTCATCCCAATCAATAACCACTCACACTGCCTCGTGCTTAACTCCCTTGTAAGAGGAGGATATTGAGAAACACTAATTATACCAAGGAATTTCACACTCTCACCTGGACAGACACATACATGTTGTTGTTTAGTAGTCTTGGAGAATTTACTCACAATGAACTATTCCTAGACCCTAAAACCTAATCTTGTTGGTGCACCCTATAAAAGAAAAGAGTGTAATTCATTTTATTATGCGTTGATTTTAACTGGCTTATTACTCAAAAGGGTAAATAATCCTACAACTAATGGTGTTATGATGCAACAAGAAGTAAAATGCACACCTAACAATCAATGCAAATGCATTGTGTCAAATGAAAAATGGGGTATGCTACTATGTGAAATGCAAAATTCTCCTTCAAATGAAAAATGCAATCATTCCTATATGAAAATATGACTAATAATTCTCCAAGCAAACCTAGTACAAGTATCATGCAAAATGCAAAATGCAATGATGCATAATGATGCAAAGAAGCAAATATTTTTGTATTTTTTGAATTAAAATGAGATAATAAAGCAAAAGAATGACTCTACCACCCCCAGACTTTGCAAGCACTATCAGACAGCACCCAAGCAAAGCACCAAGGTAAAAGAGACCTAATGCACTAATCCCAAAACAAAAAATAGAAAATGCAATGACAAGAACATTCCTAAAAAATTCACCCTAAAAAGTGTCTCTGGTCAGAAACAGAGGTGTATACAGACTCTAGAAGCATCCAAGGAGACTCAGCAGTCATGAAAACTCACCCAGCAACACTTAATCATCCCCTAAAAGGAAAAACTCAAGGCATACACGACTGTGTGCAGAAAACCCATGTATATACGCAGATATCTCAGTAAAAACTGTGTGTACATGCGACTATGAAGCAAAAAATCGCGTACAAGAAGAAAAAGAGATAAAAAAAAGAAGGTAGACAAACAAGCTAAGACAGAATTTACTCCTATCAGGCACTACCAAGAAAACATGCCCCCAGACCCGACCCAGAAACAGAGAAATTAGAGCAATTAAAGAACATTGAATGTCAATAAAACCCCCAAAGCAAATGACTAGAAACTCCCTAGTATGGTCGCCAATTCTGTTACAGAGAAAAATTCCTATGGATTGGGGTACCACAACAGACAGAGTAACCGCAGAAATCAATCCTTTCCTATATTCAAGAGAAAACAAACATCTAACAATAAAGGATCTCAATACATACCTTATTCCAGACGGTTGATGTAGATCCCCGTTGAGCTTTTCCACTCCCGCTTGTATTGATAATTTGCTCTCTCAACATTCAAAAAACAAGACAAGCATGCTATATATAATCGTGTTAGAACTAATCTAGCATATATAATCAATAACATATAAACATTTAAAAGCATCCATGGATTCAATGCTCATTTAAATACACATTATTGGACAGGAAAATATATTTTTATTAATATAAAATAGAGATTACAATAGTGACAACCTCTGTTGACACATCTGCGAATCAGAGAAACTGAGTCCTCCACCAGGGTGTCCACCACTTCAATCCTCCATCTCTCGATAGAAAGCTCACAAGCAAAGGAAATCTTGGGAATAACACAAAGTGCTTCAAGGGATAAAGGGATGCAGACTCAAGTATAAGCTCCGGCAACAATGGACTATAGTTTTCTTACTCTTCAATTCCTCTCCTTCAATGTATCCAAAGGGTTCCTTATATAGTGCCTCAATGGGGTAATGGAAGGTCAAATCCGAGTGATCTCAAGGCATATGGAAGTCCAAGAGACAAGTAACTTGGATCCACTTCAAGGAAAACTCCAAAACTATTTGGCCTTTTGCACACATCCCAATGTACACGGGTTTGAGGGTCAAATCCGCGTATATACGTGAGAACAGGTTTAAAGGTCACGCATATCAAATAAGACATGTTTTTAGGGATGATCCTGGAAACATCAAAGGTACAAAAATGGTCCATGGGGTCTAAAGAGTCTGCAGAGGGGGAAGGCCATAAAGGTGTGATCCACCATGTGTGGTAAAATCAACTTTAACAACACCCATTAATCTAAGATGAACCGATTCTTTCTCATGTACCATCCCTAACGAAATTATAAACTCTATTATGGTACATTCAAATTAATACCTCCTAATCATCCATCTCTTGCCATCTTGGTATTGGATGTGATAGTATTGAGGAGAAAATGAATAATTGACTCACTTTATGTATGACCCTACACATTCAAAAAGACAAAGAATTTAAAAATACTAACCTAGAAACCAAAGGAGATAAAAAATTTGATGTGTTAAACCAGTACAAGACAATTAAACGCACAGATTAAATAATAAGTAGAAAAAATGTTGCAACTATAGCAAAACATTTGATTAAATATTTCTTAAGAACATGTATTTATAGATCAATGATCATGGTGGTTACAACGAAAATGCACAATGGTCAAATTTTAACAATAAGAAAAAGTCAATGACCATTACTGTGATGACCATTGATTTACAAATGTTTAGAGTTCCGTCGCTAGAGCGATGAATGTGTGTCTTCGTCGCAATAGAGACAGACATCCGTCGCTATAGAGACAAAAAATCATTTACGTCGCAATAGCGATAATGATCAGGGGCCAGAAGAATTTCTGTTCAAAATATTTATCAATTTATCCACGAAAATTACCATTTTAACTTATTCATGGTAATATTTTGTGGAAATTTTGAGCCATGTGTACTAGTGGTTCATGCAAAATAAGTATCTCATTTGTAGCAAGTTTGTAACACGGTAATGTGTATATTCTTCCACTATGCCTAGTCTAATATGAGGGATCAAAAAATTACTCTCATTTTATATCTTTGGTTTGTGATGATGTTTACCCTTCGAAGGCGATTAAACAAGTTATTATAGTTTGTATTTATATAAGAGTGATTTTTAATGTTGTAAAAGTACCGATTCATTCTTTGGAGTAGTCAATATCAGATCAAGTCAGTACTCTATTTAGGTCCTTTCTGCAAGTTTCAAAAATAATATTTTAGACTTCATTTTTTAGTAATTGTGTTTCATATACTTTCTAGTTTTAATTTATGGAATGTGTTGGATTTATCAATTAAATTGAAGAATCAGTGTGAGAGGAGTTACGATACCCGAGATCATAATTTTTGTATAATTTTCAGGTATTAGCCATTGAAGATAAGGAACCATAAGTCCTCTGTGAAACTCTGTACAATAGGTTAGGGGTGAAAACGCAAAGTTGGGAAAGAATTTTATGACAACGTAGTGAAAAAAGAGGGCGTGTGGATGAACATGCAAAAAATGTCAACCTCAAAATCTAGGCTAAGAGTTTGTGAGAGTTCAAACTCTCGACCGAGAGTTTAATAAAACTCTAGGCCGAGAGTTTGAACCAATCACCGCGTTGTATTTTAAAAAAAATCTTGGATGAGAGTTTGAAAACTCTCAAATGAGAGTTTGAACTAAACTCTCAGCTGAGAATTTGGAAGATATTTTTTTGGCCGAGAGTTCATGGTCAACAAAACCTGCAAAAATATCTAGCATCTTTTTGGAACTTTCAACTTCAACAAACCCAAACCCTTGCAAATTTTAAATATTAATTTGTCGAAATTGGTAGCAATGGATTCATCTCTGAATCTAGTTTCCAATGATATAATAATTGTTTCATTTCAATTTGAATTTATATTTATTACTAATTTTTTTCTAAACCTTACCCCTTAAGAATTATTTGACTCTGAAAATCACTCAAAATGAAGATTCAATATCATAACAAAGACAACACCAACAAATTTGAAATCTTCATAGAGATCATAATTGCCTTTCCCTCTTTAAAAGGGTACTTTTATTTTTTCCATTAAGAGTCACACTAAAAAGAAAATTGAATCTCACCAACCTGTGTCGATAATGTACCATTATCTGAACTTATGTTGTTTCGATAAATAGTAAAAAATAGTTCTCAAGTTTGAAAAAACTCAAAATATAGTCCATGCACAAGTTCAATCTGTGTATATTATGAGTATAAATTTTGTTTCCCTAAAATGAATAACTATCTCTAAGAAAAATGTGGTGCACACAGGTCACTCATTATTCATACTTAAAATTTTAAAGTATATGTTGTTGGTGGACGTCAAATTTCCCCACTATATGTCGATAATTAAAAAAAAAAGTATGTAGCTAATTCAATTCTCTAAAACTTGTGTGTTTACTTCAAGGTGAGTTTCCTAAGGGAAATATTGGTTTGAAGGGGTTGAAGTTGAAAAACATAAAAATTTGCAGTTCATTTTGTCAAAAAACAAGAAAAAGTATTTCCCAACTTCATGTTTTCACCCTTAGTGTATCTAAGTGCTAATATCCTTTCTTTACTACCAAAATTTCCATGTCGCTGGAAGGGTAATTTAGTTTAATACCCTTGAAGGATCTTGACGCATACCTGTAGATTTCTTCTCATCTCTGTGCTTTTCAATAATCACACCATCCCAAAAGTTTATTTGAGGCATCCATCTCTATGACAAGGATTCTAGTGCCTTGAGAGAGCGCAAAGGAATGAAGTTGTTTTACCTTTTCTTTGATTCTTTTTTGAAACCGTCGGGCTAAATTTATGTGTTAAATATTTGACATTAAATATCGAACGAGAGTTCGTAAACTTATAGGTGCAAGCATAGGATATGAAAGATAAAATCCTACTCTAACCAAACTAATGATTAGTGACTAATGTTGGCTAAACAATCTCAAACTCACACTCCAATACAATAAATGAAAGCAAGCAAGAATTTAAATGAAATCAAATGAAAAGTAACACCACTATATGTCGCTTAACATTGGACCACAAGACCACGTCTCCTGATTTATATTTCATATTTAATGGCCTATTCTTGTAGTGTTTGGATGAGGTATGGGAAAACCAAATCCAAGCGAAGCAATGCAAACTTCAAGGAAGAAAAACTAAGGATTCATTCATTGGGACATGAGACTAGCTAAGTTTCATAAAATCATAGATCAAAGTATTTCATGTATGTATGTTCCTGTGATTATTCTTGAGTAGCTAACGTAAGTTTCCTGTCCTTCAATTAATTTCTATAGTGGATTTTGAAATAAAACTCACTTGACAAGGTGAAATACTAATGCAAAATGCTTAATCTAATGAAATCACAAAAACTTGTATAAATGTGCATGAAACTATACAATGACACAGGGAAAAAGGTATGTAACATACACTAATAGGTATGCACAAGTATTAGCCATGGAAGTTAGGTAACCATAAGTCCTCTGTTAAACTCTATAGAGTAGTGTAGGATATCTAAGAGCTAATATCCTTCCTTTATTGCCAAAATTTCCATGTGGCTAGAAGGGTAATTTAGTTAAGCACCCTTGAAGGGTCCTGATGCATACTTGTAGAAGTCTTCTAATCTCTATGCTTTTCAATAATGAAACCATCCCAAAATTTTATTGGTGGCATCCATCTCTATGACAAGGTTCTGAGTGCCTTGAGGGAGCACAAGGGAATGGAATAGTTTTACCTTTTCTTTGATTATTTTTTTAAAATGTTGGGATAAATTTATGTGTTAAATAATCAACATTAAATTATCGATCGAGAATTCATAAAATTAGAGGTGAAAGCACATGAAATCCAAGATCAGAGCCTGCTCTAATCTAACAAATGACTAGTGACTAATATCAGCTACACAATCTCAAACTCACACTCCACTGCAATAAATGAAAGAAATCAGGAATTTAAATGAAATCAAATCAAAATTAACACCACTAGATGTAGCTTAAAATTGGACCGCAAGATCACGTATACCGAGTTATATCTAGATATTCAAAGGACTATTCTTGTAGTGGTTGGTTGAGCTATGAGAAAACCAAATCCAAACAAAGCAACGCAAACTACAAGGGAAAAAAATTAAGGTTCATTCATTGGGACATAAGACTAACTAAGTGCCATAAAGGAATAAATTAAAGTATTTCATATATGCATGTTCCTATGATTAATTGTGAGTAGAAACTTAAGTTTCCCATCCTTCAAAGGATTTCTATAGTGGGTCTTGAAATGAAACACACTTAACACGATGAAACACTATTGTTAAATGCTTATTATAATGAAATCACAAAAACTTGTATAAGTTTGCCTGCAACTATATAGTGAAAGAAAACAGAGTATGTGGCAGAAAATATTATGTATGCACAGGTATTAGCGATTGAAGTTAAGGCACCATACCTCCTATGTTAAAATACGTAGAGTAGTGTAGGGTATCTAAGAGCTAATATCCTTTCTTTATTGCCAAAATTTCCATGTGACTAGAAGGGTAATTTAGTTCAGCACCCTTGTAAGATCTTGATGTATACCTGTAAAATTCTTCTCATCTCTGTGATTTTCAATGATGATTCCATCCCAAAAGTTTATTTGAGGCATCCATCTCTATGCCAAGGTTCCTAGTGCCTTGAGGGAGCACAAGTGAATGGAATTGTTTGACCTTTTATTTTATTCCTTTTTTGAAACTCTCAGGATAAATTTATGCGTTAAATAATCGATATTAAATTATTGACTTAAAGTTTGTAAACTTAGAGGTGCAAGCACAGTAAATGCAAGATTAGTGCCTACTCTAACATAACTAACGACTAGTGAATAATGTTGGCTAAACAATTTCAAACTCACATTCCAACACAATAAATGAAAGAAAGCATGAATTTAAATGAAATCAAATGAAAATTAACACCACTAGATGTATATTAACATTGTACCACAAGATCATGTCTCTCAAGTTATATCCCGATCCTCAATGGCCTATTCATGTAATGGTTGGCTAAGCTATCTAAAAACTAGATCCAAGAAAATCAATGCAAACTACAAGGAAGAAACACTAAGGATTCATTCATTGGGACATAAGATTAACTAAGTTACATAAAGGCACATATCAAAGTCTTTCAGGGTATGCATGTTCATGCGATTAATCTTGAGTAGCTAACTTAAGTTTCCTATCCTTCAATGGATTGCTATAGTGGATCTCGAAATAAAACACACTTGATAGGCTTAAAGACTAGTGTAAAATGCTTAATCTAATGAAATAAAAAAAAGACTTGTATAAGTGTGCATGAAACTTTACACTGACACCCAAAAAAAGAGTATGTTGCAGAAAATAGTATGTATGCACATTTGCTAAACTCGGAAATCATTCTTCAAACTACGTGCACCAAACAAAAGAAAATAGAAATGAAAGGAAATTGATATGTTGTAAAGAAATAAATATACACGTCACAATGAATGCCTCTTAGTTATAAAGACAAATACTCTTACACAGTTACACAATGAATATTTAAAAGAGTGGGCGAAGAAAGGTAAATAGCCAACTTCTACAATTGGTCTTGTATGAAAATGAATTTCGTGTAATTTAATTGAAATAAGTTAATTCTGTATTAATGGAATTGAAGGATTTAATTCCATTGTGTAAGTTGTATGTAAATGCAACATTTTAGAAGTAGTGACAAACACAAAGATACCACTTAATCATGCTATGTTCCGCTATTCATATAACAATTAACTAAGAGTGCTGAAGTATGAGTGATTTGGGCGATTTGTGGATAGCAATGGTTGTCAAATCAAATTGGAAACAAAGTGTAATGTTAAATTGAGTAGGGAAGAATAGTATATGAGTCAATTAGGGTGGATCACAATGGAATCAAATACGGTGTGACTAGAATGAAACGTATGGGAGACATAATATTAAAATGAAACTAAAATAATAGGGATCTTTGGGTGCCAAAAGTAATAATTAATAGTTTTATAGGTAGTAGGTGGGATGGATTGAAGAACTTGTTGGGGAAAAAATTTATACAATATGTAGCCGGCTACACAATGAATGGAAATAGAAGTATAGAAGTGTTGGAAATGATTTTGATAATTGATTCTAGTAATAGGTCAAACATAATGCAACAAAGATAAATATGATTTAGGACAATGGTATGGTAATAGGATTTGTGTGAAATAGTTGAAGGATATATCTAACTAGAGCCATGTAGTGGAAATGTTCCCAACATTGTTATCAGCTTTGTGGCAGTTATGAAGAAAAGTTTTGTGACTCCTATGAAGGAGTTGTTTTTTTTCTATTTGATATGACTCTAAATAATAATAGTTTAAAAGTTGAAATTGAGAAGTTAGAGCTGTATAGCAGCACAACTAGATTAAATAATGTGGTTGGTGACTCCGTGTACAGCAATAGGTGATGTGTAAACCAAGAAATAGGAAATAGAAAAATTTATGGTATCATAAAAAGCTACTGAGAATACAAAAAGGCAAAAAAAATTGAAAGTTAGTAAAAACTAAAACATCCTGAAGGAAACAGATGGACTTCCTCACAAAAAGAAAAAACATTTGCATGCCATTCAAACCTCCATGATTGAGTTCCTTGATACAAAATGGTTGGATCAAGGAACATGGGAATACAATTAGCCTTTTATCTAGAATGAATATAGAATATTCCTCCAAAGGACCAAAACTCATATAAATTGTTGATTAACAAAAGAAAATTAAAAAGATGATTTAATCCTGCCAAAGTGGACAATAATTCTACACTGGTAACTATGCCTTCCAGTGTAATAATCTAAAAACTTGTAGGAAAGCATATGGTACAACAATTGACCATAAAATGTTAGAACAATATTACAACTCATTATTGCATATCCTCGTAATTATCACTATTTAAGGAGAATTTATATAACAGATAGGGAAAAAAACACTGCATACTGGGGTACATCCTTGTTGCAATGGGTACATGAACATTTCTCATGATTCTATGATTTTTCCAAGAGGATGGTAAATACGTCAACCTTGGATGTTTTTGAGAGTCTATAATGAGCTTTACATAATCTCTTTGAACCTTTGTTTGGGTGGGCACACAATCGTACTTCCTCTTCAAAATCCTTTAGCAAGCACAGAGCCATATGAGACTCGCTTAGCCAATACTTGCACATACCATATAAAGCCTCTTCAACCTATGGTCCATATTTAAAAATGCAAGTTGGAATGTCTTTCTATTTCCCGAAGTCCATCAAATATTTTATCAGACCATTTTTTGAATTCTTGGCACAAATAATAGTATTCTTGAAGAATGCAGACTCTTTGTCTCCTACCATTTTAGGTTGACAGAAATCTTATGAATTTAGAAGATCATCCCATCTAATGCAAGCAACAAGATTCCTTATCTATAGGGTATTTCAGGAATATAAGAACAATGGAAGGCCAATAGCTTCGAAACTCATAAAAATAATGGAATTGCAAACTGATTAATTTTAAGAACTCGATTCCTAAACCTGCAAAGGGTATCGACCTAAACCAAAACTAGGAAAAATTTCCAAAACAATTAAAAACCCGATATTCAACATTGAAGCAACCCAAATGGTGATAAGAGAACAGAAACCTATGATTGTTCTCCTGCCCAGAAAACAAACAAAAGTCTCAAGAGTTTGAAATCCAATGTAAAGGTTGTTACCTTTCTTCCTCTCTCCTTGAGAATTGTAACACCCCGGTTTTGACCCCGTTTGCATTAAATGTATATGATGTATATATTATAATTAATCGTGGTGTAGAGGTAAAGGCAAAAGCCCCACCATCGATTTGGTTGTTTTATGTTTCGGCGATTGAAATCGTTGCCGATGGTATATTTTGATATTTGACACATTATAATTATGGCATCATGTAATTATGCATTTTAATTAAAATGAACCCCAACTAGCTATGTCAATGCAACCATAATGAAAAGGGAATGATTTTCCTAAGGATAGGAAGGGAAATTATTTAACCCTTGGGAGCCATTGGGGAAAATCCAAGTGTCATTTGATAAACCCTTTTATCTGTCACCCACCTTTTTGTCTTACTCACCTTTCCCTTGTCTCAATCAGTCAACTACCAAATTAAAAACCTTTGTTGTTAGTTGGGCAGTTATTGCTAAGTAGTGGTGTGTGGCAGGACTATCAGTCCTTGCCCACATGCACACTCCACCAGCAAACTCTTTCACCCTCACATGGGAATTCTGGCATTCTTTCCCATCCTCACGCCGAGACAGTCGTTTTACTCCTCATGCATAGGTCTTGGCATTTTACTCACATAGAGAATTGGGAGAGCGACCTCACATGCATGATTTTTCTATGTGTGTGAATTTTGCGGTTGGAGATTCTGCTATGTGTATTTCTCTTCGTTGTGGGTCTGACCGTGTGAATTCACCTCCATGTGGGTTGTTTTTCCTTCCTCACACAGCTGAGAAATCGCTGTTGGTTTCCCCACGATTCTGGTTGCTATGGGTTCATTTACATTTTTGGGTTGCTGTGGGTTCTTATTAAGTCGTTTTGGCCATGATAGGGCCAAGAACGACTCAGGAATCAAATTTCCCAATCAGAGTTGCGTATTACCCAAATTGTCACCTCGGTTGTTCTGTGGTGTTTGATTTTCTTCCCCAGAGATGTGAATCTCTTGTTTTGTTGTGTGCATGCAATGGTTGGCCTTTGGACTTTGTTGGAGTGGGAATGAAGGCTTGGTATGCTTGATAAACCTGGTGTGTTTGGGAGCCACATAGACAGAGATAGATGGATGGATTTCTTCTCCACAACCCCTGAATAGAATTGGAAGGGAAGTAAGGGCCTGAGGGAATGTGTAGCAGAGAAGGGACTGATTCCTTGTGTTGGGTGTGTGTGGGTGTCCTAGAAGTCAGGCTAGTTCTGGTGTAGGTGTCCTTAGCTCTTTAGTGAGCCCACCAGCTTAGCATTCAACTTTTCCCAGCTCCCTGACTGCCTGACAAACCCAACTGTGTTGGCTTGGTTGATTTGTGTACCTTTGGCTATGTGTGAGCCTGCTTAGTTCCTTTTTCCTTGGGGAATCATGCCCAGCTCGGGGGTGGCAGTGTTGCTGAGAGATTAAGGAGCACACTGGCCTATGGTTGGGTGGAACGTTGCAGCGACATAGCTGGTTGCGGGACAAGTTCTTCATAAGATAAGTATTCTTGTGTTCAATCTCTGCAATCATATTTGATGTTTAATGAATTACGATGAACATGTTGAATGCCTGAATGTATGTTTTGCTTCCGCTGTATACTGAATAATTATGCATCTCTGCATGTTTTACTTCAAAGAATTTCAGTTTTTTTTAATGTATGTACATGTTCATGGGGCTAGTTTCCTGGATAGTTAATGGTATGGTAGTGTTCTCTTTGCTGGTCGGATGGTTGGGGACGTTACAATAATTGTTATGAACGAGGGCATAAAAAACATAACCATCTGCAGAAGCAACAACATTAGAAACTGATTCGCAGGGCTCCATAGTTGGTGCTAGAGCTGGAGCTGGGTTCCATAAAATCACTGATTGAACCAAATCCCCAATTTATTTAGTAGTTCAATGATTTTTCCAAATTTTGGAAAACCTAATCGTAACATCTGTTTTGGGAAGATTCGCCTTGAAGGACCGCCGATATCTCCCAAACCATTCGGAATTCCGGAAAACATTTGGTGTGTTCATTAATTTATCATACTAGGAACAAATTCCATGTTTTATATTTATGATATTCTCATTCATGTACTCATAAATCAAGGCAGAAGTTGGATGTTTCAAAACTGCTGATTAATTTGGCATAAATTTGACCAAGTGCTTAGAGTCACACACATGCAACCTAGGTGAGGTCTGATGGACACCCCAAATTCTAGAAGCATTCAATTAACACATCCAAGTTCCTCTTCCTTCATTCGATACATGGAAGTATGATGAACAATGATGGTGGCTATGAAAACTGACTTATGCAATAGGAATTGAATTGTGTTGCAGAAACAAAAATAATGCTGCCAAAAACTATGTTGTGTTGCATGAATAAACCATCATAGATAAAACCTTGGCAAAAGCATCTTTAATCATAAAAACATAAATAAATTGAAATAATCAACCACATGGGTAAATGAATGTATTTATTGGAGGATTATGATATAATGGTTGAGGAATGTGTCAAGAATGTGGGGATATGGCTTGTAAATAACAGTTTTATATAACGGAAAATATGGTAAAAGTGGATCCCAACACTTTCCCGTGCATGCTAGCTTGTATGACCTCATGCAAACAAGGCCCTTGTTCATTGTACACTCAATTTAATAGATTTTTGTGACATTTATCTTTTTTTTTATAGAGGTTTGTTCTTGTGGAGAAACACCCTTTTGCATTTGATTTATCATATTGCCACATCCTTACTCTTTTAAAATAGAAAAGAAATAGATGGAATATGGAGAGATTGTGGACGATAAAAGATGGATATGGTGGTAGCATGAATGTGGACTTAGATATTTTTACACTTTGTACTTTCTTTTTAAGACCAATATTTACTTGTGGTTCTTTGATTTGGATAAGCAACAATGGCTTCATCCTTTGTTGAGAACATTTAGTTGATGATTTTGGGATTTTTTTATATTTGTTTAAGGAGAAGACATTATGGATGTTGCTATGTCTTGAGCACCAAAATTACTTTTTTTTTCATTCTTTACATGGTATTCTACTTAGAGTATATAATTTTTTTATTGTGCGTGACAAATTGAAAATGAAGGGTTTAATAGTTGGTGATGATGATGCTTTGTGAAAGGTGAATTATGTGAAATGTGTAATGGTTAATGGTTAAACATCAAATTTTCCTTAAATATTTAATGAGTTAAATAGTCTTAAACCTTTTTTTACTTCAAGTTCACCTTTGAATTGTGATGTGCACTACAAACTTCATGTTGAATGAAGGATGATGGACATTCTCCTAACTGAAAGTTGGATGACACTTCTGTCTTTTCCCTACACTCGGATATTTGCATGTTCTAATGCAAATGAAGTAGGGAATTGGTTGAGCGTAGGAAGAGACAAACAAAATAATGATCAGAAAGATGAACATTATGGTCACAAGATTTTGGTCACAGGATTCCACTCATAAGATGGGGAAAATCTGCGACAAAAGGAGCTGCGACAGAAGAGAAACAACGCAAGTTGAAAAGCAACGTTCGACCAATTTTGGGGAAAGAGTTAGTTAGACTAAAATATTGCTTTTAGTAATAAAGCATGATTGTATTTTGGGCCAATATTGCCTATTTTTGGATTTAACTGAATGTATTAAAATTGAAAGACAACCTGTCGATTGACAGTTGAGAGTCGGTTGACAATTGAATCTGGAATTGTAAAAGTAGAAAAGATTATAAAAGCATAAACTCGAGATGTGTGTGGGGTGATCGATCATAGAGAGAGTTTCTTAGTCAGAGAATCGGTCCAGGCTATGTACGGATTGACTATTCAGAAAGAGAGAGAGAGAGAGAGAGAGAGAGAGATGAAAACCAAAGAGCATGAGATGAGAGAAGAATGTATGCATTGTAAAGAATATCTAAAGAAGAGTCAGAAATCCAAGTGTACAGACCAAAGGTGCTAATCTATTTCTCATGCTATATTAAGAGAACCTTTGTGGTTTTTCCTAGATGGGTTTCCACGTTATACCTTGTCTTTGTGTATCTTTGATGTTTATGTTTATGCCAAATGCATGTCTATAGTGAATAAGTTAATTTGAATATGTCGCACAACCTCTGTTGCACAAATCTAATAGGTTAAATGCTAAAGGATTTATGTTAATTGCTATAATATGTGTTGATGGATTAGTGGATAGTTATCTTGAATGAATGCGTGAACACATATGTATAATTCCTAGTTTCGTTCAAACGACCTGATAGTATTATAAGAGTGAAATTCCCAATATAACTGCAAAAAGTTAGTACTGGCACTCCCCATAATATATATCGGGTGAGACTTCATATGCGTCGCAGGTGTTTCCAACAAAGTCTTTCTCTGTCGGGATGATATCTTGGGATTTGTTGACAAACAAGATATCTGAACCTGGGTTGAGTGAAAGCACACCAACAAATGGTTTCGTTGCTGAGACCATGAATCATTCTGGTGGGGATATGTTTTGGTATCCAACGAAGCCATAAATTCAAGACTAGATTGATTATAACGCACTAGAGTTTACACGAGAGGAAAGGGAAGGATAATGATTGATGTCAAATGAATGGTTGTAGAGACACCTTTACACAGGAATTCATGAGATTTTATTTAGAAAATTTCCCATCATATTGCATAAGTGGTTATTGAATCTAACAACCTAGATGAAAAATTTCCAAGGAGGAGAACCAACTGAGTAGAGTCCTCATCTGATCCAACGACTGAAAATAACTAGCAGTCCTATATCTGGTACTGTTGATGTCTGTGTTGATAGTATTCTAGGTGGATATATCACTTAAATTGTAGTTCACACAACCAAATCATATTGTGAGACAGAAAGATAAATTTTCCAAGGTCCTAGAGGCCGCAATCTAAAATATTTGAAACTGTGGATTAAGATGTTGGTGTGTGAGAAAGGGATTTTGAGAACGGATTCCGACGAGTAACTATTTGTGCATGGATAACCAAGATATGTCGCAAGAAATATTTCGAGAAGAATGGGCGGGGATAAACTGCGATGTTTTTTGGTCATAGTGAGACTGAATTAGAAGGTGAACTCCTAAGGAGTGGAAGAAGATTTCGTTTGGGAAAGAGAAGAAGGATTGTGACAAGAAGAGGAACTTGCAGTACGACTGAAGGAGAGGAATACAAATTGGTGTCACACCTTCACGGAGTATCTTGTGATGATGAAGAGGAGTATTAGCTTATATTTGAATAAGCCAAAGAAGAAGAAGCACCAGATCCATATAAATATTATGACATACCCACGAACTTGCATAGATCACCTGAGCTAAGATATAGAAACACATCACCCAGTGGTTGTGCTAATTCGAATAACAATAATAGTGGAAATTGTATCCAAGGAACTCCCACTAGTGAAATTTTTAATTCAACAGTACCAAGAGTAAACAGAATGGCTTGAAACGATATAAAGTTACCAATATTTAATGGGAATATGTTATAGGACCTTGAGGAACATTGGTTTCTATTTGAAGCCATATGGACCGTGTAACAGGTCCAAGATGAGGCCATTAAGAAAGATCAGATGATCACAACCCTTATAGGTCATGCATTAGACCGGTACATGAAATTTTCTGTGGTTCCATCAAGAATCCCATAGAAGACATCATATCAAATCAAGGAAGGATTAATATATGAGTTCAATAAGCCCAAATCTGAGTCATGGTGTATTATGGAAATCAATGAAATTAAACAATTACCTACAAAGTCTCTTTGCGACTTCGACCAAAGATTCAAGACTTTGATGGCTAAAGTAAGTTTTCAAATGTCAAACATCCAACACAAATAATGATTTATTGTGGCGATGTTACCGCACATCTATATTCCTTTGTTGCAACAAAATATCGTATCACAGAGTGAGGATCTTGAGCTCACCATGAATTTGGAATCCTCACTGATCAGAGAAACTAGTGTAGGAATGATGCAGATCCAGTTGCAACTTGCCAACCTTACATTAAAACTTCAGGATATCAAGAAATGAAAGGAAGTACAAGAAGAACTATGGTGTACCAAATGCAAAACCAAAGGACACCATACATATAATTACATGGCGTTTATGAATTTTGTCACATATGGAGCACTGAATCTGATGAATACACATGCGATGCCTTGGTGTAGAAGATTTCATACTAGAGGACATTGATCAGAAGAATGCTTATACTTACAGAAAATTGTAAGTGTGACATCCATTATATACTATAATTTATGTTGGTCAGTGGTTTACGTCGAGAAATATTGCAGGGAATATCAGATTCTTCAAGAGAAAATAGTTGACACATACCTATTATCAACCCAAATGGCACTTCTCCATCCGAGTGCCGACATTCCCTATGTTGGTACACAAAAGGACAGTTTAGGATTGAAGATTGCCAAAACACTATAGATGGGCATGACACAAGATGCATTTACCTTTCAACCAGCCTACCATATTATTTTTCTAAGTGTTTATTGATGTACGTGACTATCTTCATTGACAACTTGTGTACTGTATGTGACTATCTCCATTACAACCTGCGTACATTAGCATACGCGGGTTTCCTTTAAGAAACTCGTGTGTCATACGTGGGTTGCCTATATTAATAGTCATGTACATATCCGTTCAACACTAAAAAATATAAATCATGGTTAATGGATATTAGTTGGGCCCTAATCATTAACTACCGCAACTATCTCAACCTCCTCAACCTTTGAAACCACTCTATTTCCCAAAGTATAAATAGAGGCCTTGGGGAGGGCATTAATCAATCAAGTTTGAGAGCAAAGTTATGCTGGTGGTATATCTGCAGAAGTATTGGATCAGTAGAACTCAAAGTCCTTTGGTTGCAAAGGAGTCCTTGTCTCAGGCGTTGGGTTATACACTTATCTCATTCACTGATTGTTAGTAAAGAGAATTCTTCTTCCAACATTGTGTTGAGTCTCGTTCATGTATTATGGTTGATGAATATATTTGATTAAGCACTATATATATTGTTTATCTAACTTGTCATATATACATATATAACATTGTACTTGGAGAATTTTCTCTTTACAGGTGAAGGAGGTGCATCCCTGAAAGCTTTGGATAGAAGTAGAGCAGAAGAAGATCAAGTTTGGATCAACCGATGGTAATCGGGTGAGTCCAATATTTCTTCCTATTTCCTTTTTGTACTTTACTAAAGATGATTATCTGGAAGTTTAGAAGTAAGTTGGTAATCCCAGACCCTAGGTTACAAGGGTGTTTAATCCTGAACAACAAAACTGGTGACTTCGTTGGGGAGCCTAGCCTGCTGTGGGTTAACTCTGTAGATCCTTGCCCAGTCTTTGCTTTGATTCAGTTTGTGGTGTTGTGTCTTGGTTCAAACTTATAGTGGTGTTTGAAGATCTTTATTATTTTTTCTTTTGTTGAAAATTTTTACTCCTGTATGCAGGTTGCTGTGCTACACAGTCGCGTACAGAGGTCTATGTATGCGGGTTACTGTATTAGATAGTCGCGTACGGTACGTAGGTTGCTCTTGTGAAGAGTCGTGTACAAGTTTGAGAAACAAAATTTTTGTGGTTGGGTTGCTTGTCCTTGTCCTTATGTGGATTTTGTCTTGCTTAGTGGTCTTTAGTACTGGCATTACACTATAGGTTTAATAGCCCTGTTAACCATACTTCGTGCTTTTTGGTAAGCCCTTGAGTTTCTATTACTTGGATTGTCTTTCTTTTAGCAATTTGAAGTGGATTTGCCTATTGGGTGATAGGTCCAAGTGCTGGTTGTATGAATCAGTGATCAGGGTTCTAGATACCATATATTCCATTCTATTTCTGAATAGTGCTGGTTTGTCACTTGCCTTTGATTGATTTCAGTGTTTTCTATTCATTGTGTCTTCCTAGTTGGGTGTGTTCCAAGTCTTCCTTAGATGGTTGATCTTTGGTTTTTATAAATCTGCTTTACTTCATTTTACTTACTTTATATAGTTAGATTATTCAAGAATACTCAAGAATTTTTCATTTAGGTGCATAGTAATCTTTGAGGAATTTGAAAAGTGAAAAGAAAAGCATTGGAAACATTTGCATTCAAATTGCATATGGTAGTTTTACTTTCAGTTTTTAAATAAAATCTCAAAAATTACAAAAATAAATCTTAGTTTTCTCTTCCTTAGTTGCATTTTCATTAGTTTATATTTACAAAAAAAAAGAAAAAGAGAAGCTTGTTTTAAGTAGTGATATTTTGCTTTGGAATTCATTTATACACCTATATTTTACATTTCTTATCAAGTCAATAACATCATAGTATTTCTCTCCACTTGCCTTCTGAGTAAAAACAACCCTTAAAATGAACGCCATAATTAAAATTTATTAGTAATTTTTGTTTTATAGGGCCATACACCTACTAGCTTAGGCTAGACTTGTGGGATAGGAAGTGTAAACTCCCCATATGTACTTAAATTCAGACATGGTGGGCCAATCGATAGGTAAATCCTTCTCTTTATCGATAGTATCTGGGAAGCTCCTCTCAAACGGGAGTTAAGCACGAGGCCGTGTGGAGGCATTGGAATGAGGAGATAACCCTCCGTTTCCTTGTCAAAACGTAGACCAAGGTTTTTACGCATCTGGGGATTCTTTCCCAGACAGAGTTTTGGGCTCAATTACCCTTCCCATGCGTATGAATCAGGCTTGCAACTATCCCCCCAGACTATTGGTATAGTTAAGCTAGCCTCTAGTCTCTTGACATCTAGGGTTTATGCACAAGTAAACCGGAAGACTATTTATGGTTCAACTTGGATGGGCTTGGAAGGTAACCCTTGTTGAAAGTGTAGGAGGGTGGTGGGTGATTCCTTTACTTGTTCTTAAGAACCTCTTCAAGGACACCAAGAAAATGTCTCTCAGCTTTCTTCGAGAAAGCATTTCTTGTACACCTTGTGATTGTTGAGACTTTAGGAATTTTTACAGTGATTGCTCTGTGGTTTTGTCTGTGTTTAGCCGACCTTAGGGTTTGAAAAGTCAAATTTACAACCATGGAGGACCAAGATATCAAAAGTTCATGAAGGTTGCAAAACCTTCCTTCGCTTATTACATTGGAAACTACACCTCCCTCTCAAAGGCGGAGATTGGACACATACGGTTCTTTTGAACCGATAGGAGTTAGTGAAGTTCCGGGTGAACCAGAACTTAGGAAAAACCATTTCAATTTAAACACAGTTGAGATAGAAGAATTGCAGGTTGACTAGTTTGCAAGGAATTTTAATACACCTCTAATTGACTTAAATGATCCTGTGATTGTTCAGGTTCATCCTTTCGATCCACCCATGATTAGTGTCCTTGTGGGAAGAATATTGTCTACTACAGGAGAAAGTTCTTTTACTTCCACCTCAGCCGCTCCGGCCGAATGGGTACTACGTCCCCCGGTAGATGCCCCTAGATCAAGTATACCTACTATGCCCTTAACTCCAGCGAGCCGAGTGGTTCAACCACTGGCTCCCACAAGTCTAGCAGGTGCTTCTGGTGGTATGGTCATTGGGATTCCTAGTGTACCTACAGTTCCTACTTCCTTCACACACAGTGCCTAGAGTGGTCCTATATGATCCTCGACTTTTTTCCAATTATTTACTTGGAGTGGGGGGAACATTCCCCCATCCACTCCATACGTAGGCCCAACACCCTCATATGTAGGGGTGTAGTTTGGAAACACTAACCCTTATTGTCAAGGTTTTCAAACTCTGGTTTTTGCTTCATTCATGAGCTCTCCCTTTTCGCTTTTTAGTGGAGGGATGCCTGCTCCTATATTTCAAACCCTAGTTTTGATTGGGGTAGATGAAACCTCTTATACTGCACCTCACACAAACAATCCTGTTGCTTATGGATGGAACCCCTTCCAAAGCAACCCATCCACTTCACAACCGGCAGAAGGGGGAAACCCCACCTTCACATATGGGAATATGGGGGCAAGTCCCTCTAATCCCCAAACTGGTACTTTTAGTGCTCTGGTTAGACCTAAGCTTCCCTTCCTGGCAATGTTAAACTTGCCAGATTTGTCTAAACTGATGAATGAACCGGTGAGACATGATCCCTCCTAGCCACCCGTCCCTACCAAGCTGCCCTTGTATATCCCAAAATTCGAAGGCAAATTTGGTGACGATCTTGGAGCTCATGCCACCACTTTCCATTCATGGTGCTCTTCCAATTCACCGAATGAAGATTTAGTTCGGTTGAGGTTGTTCCAAACAAATTTGATGAGTAATGTAGAAAAATGGTACATTGAGTTGCCTTCTGCTGTGTTTAGCAGTTTTTGGGACTTGGCTAACGCTTTCCTTAGTCACTTCCAGCTTCCTATCTGATATGATTTCGGAACGGACTTGTGTTCTACCTTCCGGTAGAACAAGGCCACCCATATCTCGGATCACATCCAAGAGTGGAGGAGGCAGAAGAGCCTTATTAAAGCCACTATTCCTCTTGAGTTCTTATTAGAATGGTTCCTTAAATCCCTATTTACTTATATATCTAAGGATGTATCTACTTCAGGAGTGACGAATGAGGAAGAAGCTATCCTCAGGGCCCAGCAACTAGATTTGATATATTCTCAATTTAGGATCTTATATGAGATTGTCCCCGAGGCACCGAGGCCAACACACGATGCAGAGAAACCTAAGCCCGGACCCCATGATGATGGTGTGGTTGGTTCTGTGACTTCTCCCACTGTAGAATCTTTGGCGAAACAGCTCCATCAGCTATCCATCAAACATTCTATGGTGGAGGCAGCAAAGGCTGCCCCCTCACCCCAAAATGCAAATGTTTTTGAACAAACCTCTCAGAAGGGCAATCAGCAGCCCGGTGGGAAAAATAAGAGAGGAAAGAAAGGGGAGGGAAACCAAAACAAGCAAAAACCCACAAACAATGCTGAAGGGGGTAAGAAAGAAAAGAAGAAGGTGAAATTCCCATGTAAGTTGTGCCATGAAGATCAGATCACCCATCTCTGTCCCCTTATGGAACAAGATCAGAAGTTGTTAAAAGTTCAACAACTGGTTGTCCTGAAGGATCCTTTTCCCCAAGGATAGAATTCAGCTTCAGCTTCAAATGCAGCAGAGGGCACCCCAAATACCCCTGACCCCAATTATATCAACATGGTTCGATCCCAAACTTTACTATAGACTAGGAATAAGAACTATGAAAAAGAGACCTCGGAGAAGGGTAAGTCAATAGGTGAAACTTCTAACCCTCTCACGATTGAGAAACCTGCCGAAATTATGCCCAAGATACCGAAAGTTGTCTTTAAGAAGAACTTGCATAATCCTAATGCTAGGGCTACAACAAACTACTTCATCGTTGAAGACTTAGCCCAAAATCCTTATGCAATGTTGGCTTTAGAGGTGTTACAGAGTTGTCCCGCCCAGCGGGATGCACTCTTAACAGCCTTAGGTAGTATGGACTCATTGAGTCTCATGGCGAAATTTAACTTGTCTGATGTCAAAATTCGCCTACCATATCATGTAGCCTTATCGATATATGTTATCCATGGTGGAAAGACCATTGGAAGAGCAGTTGTCGACGAGGGTGCTTCTACATGTGTTATGTCCTTGTCTTGTTGGAAATCTCTTGGATCCCCAGAGCTGGGCCAGTCAAATACCCTGCTTACTGCTTTCGACGGAAGGTCATTCCGTCCTCATGGTATCCTACTGGATTTTGAAATTAAGCTGGCAAGGAAAGTGGTGTCTGTTGAGGTAGAGGTTATTGAATCACCTTTGGATTATAATTTGCTCTTGGGAAGAAGTTGGACTTATGCCATGTCTGCTATTGCACCGACTGTCTTTCAGGTGGTAGTGTTTCCACACGAAGGGAAGTTGGTTACTATTGACCAACTCAGCTTTAGTCGAAAAGGCCGCATGGAATATAATGATTCCCCTGTGCCATTGGTTGATTAGGTCAAACCTGCTTCAAAGAGATTAGGGGCTGGAATGTATGCATCATTGATGGGAACATTTGATCTTCCAGCTCCAGTTAATTATATAGGTTCTACTAGTGTGGGGAAGTCCATAGCTACAGTTGTTGATAGGACCTATCCTTGGGTTCTCCCTTCCCACCATGAACTTGAAGTTCCCTTATCAGCAGCGGAAGTGGCTTATCAAGCTATCACCCAAACCATTGTTGATCCCTTTCCAGTCCCCTTCACAGTCTCAGAGGAACTAGAAGAAGCCTATTTTCCTACTTGGGCAGAAAACTCCTTACATTCTACAGATTGTTTAGATATGGTTTTACCTTCTGATGAAGCCATTCTGGAAGCCATGTGCAGACGAGATAATATCTGTGAAGATCTTCACCATCGATCCTATTTTCTTCCAGAGTTAAGTAGGATAGAGAATTAAGAGTTTCATATGAGACTAGCAGACGATGTTGATATGCCTATTAATCCCTTACCAAGTGAAGGAATGTTTACTGAGGGGAATGTGGCAAATATTTCCGCTACCATCCCTATCAACATCTCTGTAAGTCCCGACGTTGTGGAAAATATAAATATCAGTGCAAATTTCTCTCCTGAGGAGATTGTGATCTATACAGCCTTGTTTAAGGAATTTCATGACTTTTTTGCTTGGTCATATGAGGAGATGCCAGGCATTGATCCATCTATAGTCGAGCATGAAATCCGAATATACCTTGACGCTAAACCTGTTCAGCAAAAGTTGAGACCTATTAACCCATGTAAAGCGGCGACAATGAAGGCTGAAGTGGAGAAACTACTGAAAGCCGGTTTTATTTATCCTATAGCTTTGACGAAATGGGTATCCAACCCTGTTCCTATTTATAAAAAGCAAGGGACCATAAGCGTCTGTACTAACTTTTGAGATTTAAACAAAGCCTGTCCTAAGGACAACTATCCCACGCCATTTATAGATCAAATTATGGATGCTTGTGTGTGAAGTGAAGTATTTTTGTTTGTGGATGTTTTCCTCGGATATAATCAAATCCAAATTAAACCGAAAGACCAACATAAAACAACTTTCATTTGTCCTTGGGGTACCTTTGCATACAAGAAAATTCCCTTTGAATTTAAAAATGCTGGGGAAACCTTTCAACGGGCAATGAATTTTTCCTTTCATGATATTAAAGCCATTGTCGAACCTTACCTTGATGATCTTCCTGCACATTCTCGTAATAGGATCAATCACCTAGATCACTTGCGTTTAATTTTTGAATGATGTAGATACTATAAGATTCTCTTGAATACCCACAAGTGCATCTTCTGTGTCAAGTCTGGGAGGCTGCTTGGATTCATTGTTTCTAATGAAGGCATTCAGGTGGATCCTTTGAAAAATGAGGCCATTGTAAATCTACCTCCTCCTCGTTCTATCAGGCAGTTTCAGAGCCTGCAAGGGAAGTCCAATTTTCTTCGACGTTTCATTGTAAATTATGCCAAGATTACTAAGGGTTTCATGTGTCTGTTAAAATAGGACACCCCATTTGTATGGGATGAAATTGCACAACTCGCATTTGAGGCATTGAAAAAAGCTTTGTTGTCGGCACCATTATTGCGTCTGCCAGATTACTCTAGGGATTTTATATTGTATCTGGCTGCATCTGAGTCGACCATAGGGGTAGTCCTAGTCCAGGAGGATGATAAGCTCCAAGACCATGTCGTTTACTATCTCAGTTGTGCTTTAGCCAGACCTGAACTTAGGTATTCCCACGTCGAAAAGTTGGCCTTAGCAGCTGTTTATGCTGTTCAGAGGTTACGTCACTACATCTTACTGAGGACTATGATGGTAATGGAGGATGTTAATCCTTTTCAATATGTTTTGTCTCGAAAGATAGTTGGAGGAAAATTCAATAAATGGATAGTCATTCTCCAAGAGTTTGACTTGGATTTTCAGTCTGCCAAATCCAAAAAATCCTTATTTTTTGCTGAGCTCATTATAGAATTTCCAGTAGAAGAAGATGTAGCCATTGAAGAAGACTCATTCCCAGATGAGCATATCTTTTTTATTTCCACCTCTGAACCTTGGTATGGAGATATACTTATCTATCTTCAGAATTTGAAGTATCCTGTAGCTTTCTTACGGGAAGAATGACGTAAACTACGCCTACATGCCAAGAACTACCTCATCATAGGAGATACTTTATACCGTAGGGGGGTAGATTCTGTTTTGCGTCGATGTATTACCCACGAGGAAGCGGAGATTGTCCTAAATGATGCCCATAGTGGAGCATGTGGGGGTCATTTATCTGGGTTAGAAATAGCCTAGAATATATTACGTGCTAGTTATTTCTGGCCCACAGTCTTTAAAGATTATGTGGAAGCCGTGAAGCGCTACCATCCTTATCAACTTTACACCAGAAAGGTGTAGTCACATCCCGCTCCATTATTTCCCGTCATCTTAGTGGGCCCCTTCATGATGTGGGGGATTGATTACGTGATGTGTAGCCTAGCCTCGGCTGGGGGGCACAAATATATCGTTGTCGCTGTAGACTATTTTATGAAATGGGCAGAGGAAATGACCACCTTTAAAGTTGATGGGGAAACTGCAGCTTTTTTCGTGTTTAATCAAATTATCACACGATTCAGTATACCTAAAGTGATTGTCATTGACCATGGCAGTCATTTTCGAAATAGCATGATGACTGAATTGACCACTATGCTAGGATTTAGACAAGAGCATTCATATTCATTCTATCCTCAAGAAAACATTCAAGTCAAGACTGTTAATAAAACTTTGAAAACTATCCTCAAATGTACTATTAATGCAACCCATTCCAACTGGCATATCATGCTGTACCCTTCATTTTGGGTATATTGGACCAATGTGAAAACTGCTACAGGGTTTTCTCCCTTCCAACTTGTTCATGGAATGGGAGCCGTTACCTTGGTTGAATGTGAAATCTCATCCTTAAAAATTGCTATTCATGTGTTACCTGATACGTCTGAGCTGGAAGAACGTCTATTACATTTAGAACATCTCGATGAATATCATAGAGATGCGATGATAGCAAACCAAGATCATAAAAATAGGGTCAAAATCCAATACGATAAATCGATCAAGCCTCAGATTTTCTCTGAAGGGGAGCTTATTTTGATCCGGGACCAAGACAAAGAACCCCTGGGGGCAGGAAAATTCAGGTCTATGTGGTTGGGGCCTTGTGTCATATCAAAGGTGTTAAAGAAGGGCGCATATGAATTGATTGATTTTGATGAGAATAAGTTGCCTGAGCCTACAAATGGGCTCTACCTAAAAAAGTACTATGCTTAGGCTTAGCACTTTTTCTTGTATTTTATTGTATGTATTTTTATGTACACTAGTTCATCGGTTTGTGTTTTTTATACCATATGTTGGTTGTTTCAGATGTCTTCCGAGAGGTTCGTAGGTTTTGATGATGGCGCCAGTCGCCACACTTGTAATTTAGCTTCAGCTGCATGGGTCATTTATTCGCCCTTAGGACAGTTAGTTGCCTTAGGAGGCATTTGCTTAGGTCCTGCTACCAATAATGTGGTTGAATATAGGGTTGTCATTGAGCTTTTATGGTATGCTTTGTCATGTGGTATCACTCAGCTGGAAGTTCGACTGGACTCTCAACTGGTGGTTTCCCAGCTCAATCGGGCTTATCAGGTGCAGAACCCTATTTTATTGCGTTAGTTCATGCAAGTTAGGTTATTGGAAAGAAATTTTCAGTTCATTGCATTCAATCATATTCCAAGGAATCAAAATTCATTAACTAATGCATACGTTAATTACATCTTGGATTGGCATTTAACACATTTTACATAAAAGTATACAACAAATACATAAAAAACATTTTGTAAATAAATTGACAATATATATATATATATATGTGAATATCTGCCCATATAGATAGGTCGAGTCTCTGATCCTAATATCCAGTCATAACTGTATAATATACAAAAAAAATACAAAACATGGATCATAGTCCGTAAAATGCTCCTAGGTCTATGCTAGACCGCCCTGGTCACTTGGACCCCCCTGGTCCCCCCAATCACCCTACACTTGGGCTTCTTCAGCCTCTTCAGCTTCAGCAGCCTCAACATCATATATGTACACAAGTACTGCTCTGGCTACTCGCCTCAGAAGGCGTATCCAGACAGGTGGTACACCAACCACTAGCTCCTTCATGATGGATGGGATGTGCTCAATCTGTAAGGTAGGTACTCTCTGGGTGAGCCTGGCTAGCTTCCCCTCAAGAACCCTAATCAAGCCCTGGTCTTCTCCCAAAATAGGACGCACATACATGAGTGGATGCCCATTAGGGAGGAATGGTCCAATATCTGCATTTTGACATCTTAAAAGGATTAGAACTCTTATACATATGTATATATATCTATATTTAAAATTCATAAAAATTTTAAAAATTTGAAAATAAAAATTACCTAACTCTCCCCATGCTTCTCTTGGAGGGAGGACGAGGTCAGTATCATCATAGAAATCTAATCCAGCATATGGAAACTGCTCGAAGGATGGCAACTATCACTCCCACCAAAAGTAGAAGTCGTCGTCATAGACCCTCTAGACTGAGGCACCACCTCCGTGGGGGAGGAAGATATCTCCCCACCTACTCAGCCTAGGCTGACGAGGAGAATGAACTGGAAATGGTACTGCAGGACTCAATCCCGACACTCTCTCAAAGAAGAAGGCTACTAATATGCTGGAAAAACCAAAATTTTCCTCCTGCCTCTTTTGCAGTCATAGAGTTGTTTTCTTATTATCGGGATCACTCTCGAGCACCAGTCATATAGGGCTCCCTGCATATAGTCTACTGCTAGTCTTATCTAGTTCTGAGTTGCAAGGTGAAGTGATGATGACCCTGCAACCCTCACTATAGTGCTCATCAACACCTGTAAAGGAAAGTTGTGAATGTGAACAATAGGGATGCAGCTGCCCCTCTTTTGAGTGCCTAGCTTGTAGTATATATCAATATAGTTCTGTACACTTTGAGGGTCACCGCCTCTGCCGGTGCCTTCCAATTTCACCGGTGCTCCCCATCATGATAAACCAACAATGAAATAGACATCCTACTATATAATCTCTAAAGACTCACCTTGAAGGTCAAACATGCCCAAATCATGATCCCAATAATTTATCAAGAACTCTAAGAGGCGGACATTTGGCTGCATAGGTGAGGTACAGAAAAAATTCAATAACCCACTTTGACGTAAAACATTCACTGTGGGGGAATTTTGAAGAGCTTCTTGGTCCATGTATTCATGTTCTCACTCCCTCCACTCAAGCACCATCTTTCAATCTAATAATCAAGCAATTGCAAACCATTAGATTCATGTAAAATTGGAATTTTTTGACCCTACACATTCTTTTTTTACCTCGCGCAGTGTACACGATTGTCTTTTAGGCAAGTCGTGTACTGTACACGACTGTCTTTCAGGCAACCCATGTACAGAACACATGTACACAACTATTAACATACCATACCCGCGTACACAACGTTATTGCTTTGAGGGTGCTTGAAAACATGAAATTAGGGCTCAAAATCAACAATTGCTTGGATCAAATGAAAGAGCATGGAGTGTAGTTTTACCTGGCACTTGTGGTTTTGAGAATGATACACTGAATTGTCCACACCGAGCAATCAAAGGTAGAGCTAAAACTTGTCTTTTTATGGTTAAAAATCAAACGGTGAGTTTTTTATTCATAGTTTGAACTATTTATAGAAAATTTATTTTCCAAGTGGATTTTTTCCCTATAGTTCATCATTTTTAAACTAATGCCATATCTTTTCTTCCATGGTATAGGTTTATCATCGTTTTTAAGTTGTTTTTTTCTCATATAGGATGGTTTTTGGTCATTTCACATGCATTTTGCATTTATACCTACTCCATCTTAATCCTAGCATTAACACTTCGACCACAGACTATGGTATTTTTAACCAGTAGCTTCTTGTCTTTACCATTGTTCTTCCGTGGATAGGACCTTCCTCCCATGAGTATCCTCATTTAGAACCTATCTATTGTCTTTCAATACTCATGTTGTAGCTGTCATAGGTTCAGGGGAATCTTTTTTAGCTATTTTTCACACCAAATTGAGTCTCATTTTGGTCTCTTTTTACAAGACTATCGCTTTATAGGACTCCCCACCCTTATGGAGTTTCTTTAAGCCCAGGTCTAACTCCTTAAAAAAAACTTGACTGATGAGTAAACTTGTTCGTTGAAGCTCGTTAAGAAGACGTGAATGGGAATCCACATTGCTTGTAGGTTATCTCTTTCTCGGACCATGTGGAATAATACGAGAAAGGCTCACTCTCTTTTCTACAGAATTGAGAAGAGTATTCTCAGGTACAGGTTTATCACTTTTCCGGACCTGAGGGACTAAATTTACAGAAAAGGAACACCCAGTATGAGCTCAATTTTCTCTTTTTCGTGCTCTGGACCTAAACATGAAAAATATTACGAGTGTACTTTATGTCTTTGTCATGCTTGTTAAACACCAAGAACAAAGCATCGAGTTTATTGTTGTAAGCCCCATTTCTCGTACTAAAATGGATCTTTCTGAGTGATCTTTCTTTCCTTCACACTCGCAAAACTCAAGCTATATGCTGCTCTCGAAGGAGCGTTGGGTAGGTGGTAATTTAACCTTTTTCAGACCTCCCTAACTAAGTACGAAAAAGGTTCACCTTTTCTTCTATGGAAGTTAAGAGAGTTCTTCTGTGGTATGTTTTATACTTTTCCGGCCTCAGGAGACTAAATTGGATGAAAAAGGACCCCCCTGGAGTCTTCTTTGGAGTTTTCAGACTCCCTAAACATGAAAACACCAAGTGAGCATGTACTAGTTCGGGCTCATAAAATCCACGAATCAGTGACACTATCAAGCATTATTCCCTCTTCTCTTCAAGCTTGTCAAAAAATGAAGAGAGATTCAAGTTGACTTTCCTGGACTCGTTAAAATTTAACATGGAAGGTAAGGAAGAAGTTTTCTTTTGGTTCTCAGTCAGTGGTAGCATGTATTCCTTGAACATATCACTCTCCGTTTTTTCCGGTACTCATGTCTCAGTGTTCACTTTCAATTCAGCTATTACTTCGATTTTCTTACTCCTCCTCTTGTCAGTTCTACCTGGGGAATTTGATCATGTCTCCTACATGACAGATAAGTCTAGTTGTACTATCTATAAAGTTAAAATCTTCCTTGGGTCATCTCTGTGTCATGCTCACTGTTCAAGGACTTAACCCTGTGTCTGATCTGTATCCTGATTCCATCATTGTCAGATCTGTTACTACTTGTGTCTCCATTCCTTTACCCAGTTCCTCATAACTCTTGTGATCCATTGGAGGATCCATTGCCTTCCTTATCATAGTATGGTTCCACATCAACACTTCGTGATGACGAAGACCTAGAGTTTTGATGATCATACCTTAGGATTCACTTTCATTATTGGTGAATTCCTTTGCTTCAGTTTTCGATTATCACCTATTGGTTGACAATCTGTTGAATCCGATCCATGTTTGAATTCAATAACATCTATTCACATGTCTTGGATTGTACTGGTTCTTTGGGATTTTTTATGAAGACCTTAATTTCACATCCATGGACTAAGTTGCACAAGATTATGTTGTGGTTACTTACACAACTTCCAGATCTTTGAAGACTCATCATTATTGTATATTGTGGCTTTGATCCACCTTTGTAATATATGTGGTCTTGTACCCGTACTATATGATGTACTCAAATATTGTAAAGGAGCTAGTGTTCTAGTATATTGAACATAGCATCCTTGGATATGACTTTGTATATGACATTATTATGTATTTGTTTTAGGTACTCCCTCTGCTCCATTGGACTTCCAAGTTCTCCAAAGATAATGATTATAATGTATTTTGGCCATCACTTCCCTCTGGCCTCACACATTAGGGGGCATCTATTATCAACCCAAATGGCACTTCTCCGTCCGAGTGCCAACATTCCCTATCTTGGTACACAAAAAGACATTTTAGGATTGAAGATTTCCAAAACACTATAGATGAGCATGACATGAGATGCATTTACCTTTCAACCAGACTACCATATTATTTTTCTAAGTGTTGATTGACATACGCGACTATCTTCATTGATGAATCGCATATTGTACGCAACTATCTCCATTGCAACTCGCGTACATTAGCATACGTGGGTTTACTTTAAGCAACTCATGTGTCATACGCGGGTTGCCTATATTAATAGTCACGTACATCTCCATTTGAAATTATATAATATAAATCACAATTAATGGAGATTAGTTGGGCCCTAATCATTAACTACCCCAACTATCTCAACCTTCTCAACCTTCGAAACCACTCTATTTCCCAAAGTATAAATAGAGGCCTTGGGGAGGGCATTAATCAATCGAGTTTGAGAGAAAAGTTATGCTTGTGGTATATCTTTATAAGTCTTGGAGCAGAAAGAACTCAGAGTCCTTTGGTTGCAGAGGAGTCCTTGTCTCAGGCGTTGGGTTGTACACTTATCTCATTCACTAATTGTTAATAAAGAGAATTCTTCTTCCAACATTGTGTTGAGTCTCTTTCATGTATTATGGTTGATGAATATATTTGATTAAGAACTATATATATTGTTTATATAACCTGTCATATATACATATATAAGATTGTACTTGGATAATTTGCTCTTTATAGGTGAAGGAGGTGCATCCCTGAAAGCTTTCGATAGAAGCAGAGTGGAAGAAGATCAAGCTTGGATAAACCGTTGGTAATCGGGTGAGTCCAATATTTCTTCCTATTTCCTTTCTGTACTTTACTAAATCTGATTGTCTGCAAGTTTAGAAGTAAGTTGGTAACCCCAGACCCTAGGTTACAAGGGTGTTTAATCTTGAACAACAGTACTTGATGAAGAACATTGAACAAATGTAAGCTAAGTGAGCTCATGCACAATTTCCTTAGATATAGTACCCTAAGGATCAATATATGCAAACAAAATACCCTCAACCTAGGGGGATAGAATTTTAATAGGTTGTTGATGAGTAAGAGGATTTGGTTGCTGAAGAGGACAAGTTATATGTTATAATTGTGGACCACCTAGACACTTTACCAGGGATTGAAAAAATCCTACTATGACATGTTCATATTGTAAATATTTTGACCATGCTATAGAATAATTCCCTTAGTTGATTGCAAAATGGAAGGTTAGGAGAGTGGGAAATCAGAAACCACCTCAAAATCCCAATCCGGTGTTAACAAAAAAAATTGTTCACTTAGCTCTACATGGCGTAAACCACATACATACATCATATTCCTACCATATTTCCCTTAATTTTGACCTTCACAATTGTATTTCCACAAAAAAATTGTCCAAAACATTATTATTTACTATGGTTTAACCTCACGCTCTCCAAAAGAGGGTCAAAAACCCTAAAAAAGTTCAAGTACCCTAAAAAGCAGTGTAAAAATCCTAAACAGAGAGAAAACCATAGGAAAATACCATGGGTCAAAAAATACCATGGGTAACCACATTGGGTCAAAATATCCTAGTACCATTGTATAAATACATAGTGAAGGGCTCTCCCAAATAACGTTTTCTCCCATTTTCAATTTCTGAGTATGCCGGGACACCTTTTTCTCTTAGGTATTCACACACCTTTTTGCCACCATCCCATTTCCATACCATTCCCACTTTTTATGGTGAGAAATCCTTTGTACCCATCTGGAGAACCTTCCTGTGGAGAGGCGAACCACTTCCGAGATGACCATGGTGGCCAACTTTACAAGAAAGAAGGTATAAATTCTGTTTAGTTGTATCTTATTTTAGTTTATCCCTTGTACATATATTTTATTTTTGTTACTAATCTTTTTTGTTGTTTTAGTTTTCCATGAAATCTCCCTTACGATCCCATTGAAGTAAGGCTGATGATTTTGCACGTAACAGGGGATAATTATCCTATACAGTTTTGGCGACTCCGTTGGTCAATCCTCTTGGATTCCCATTTTTGAAGGCTTGCTACATGTTAATCTTCAGTTTCTGCCTTCAGGCGTCACCAATCAGGCCCCCATGTGGCCGATATAGACCTCCTCTGCGTTAGTGCTTACTCCCTCGGTCCCTGTTGGCTCTGTCTTTTTTTATTTTTTCTTGTTCGGAACCAATGCACATATTGGGCCAAAATCCAGGACCCAGCTGCTACTTTCTACCCACTAAGCGCAAAATAGGTCGTGAACTTAGCCCTGATATGCACAACCTGGCTCATAGAATCGGATTGCACCTATCCCAACTGACGGAGTGACCCCACTCGCCCCTATGACCCTGTCCCGAATGACTCAATCGTGTCCGATCTTCTATTAAGCACAACTTGGTTGTTTTATGTCTAGATCACCTCTATGTCTCTGTTCTGTGTGAACCTGATCGCGTTTGTTCCTTTGACAAATGTGATTGTTAGTTTACTATCTATTTTCTATGCCTAGTTCAGACCTCTATCTGTCCCAACCCTCTGTCCATACCTTTTTTTCTTTCCAGACCTGCTATGTTACAACCCCTTGTTGGTTTCCTACAAAAAGTCCCTTGTTACTCATTTGTTTCAAGGTTGGGATAAATATTCTTACATACAAATGCACACACACTCACACCATTAAGTGAACACGCTCGATTCATGACCCTGAATAGAGCCATTAAAAAGAATCAATTAACATAATACAATTTGGATTGGGATATAAATCCCATCCTCTTAACTGTGGGAAGTACTTGGGCATAGCCCTAAAAATCATTGCGAGGAGTACCATAGGAACCTTCAAGTAGTTGGCCATTGAGAGGACATGCCAAGCAAAAAGGGAAATGACTCCCACCAGATTGACTAGTTCCCACCCGAGAGGAAAACCAAGAGCTGTCGTTTTTGGAAAAGTGGTTATCAGTTTTACCTGAGCCATGGAGTGAAGGGTACTACCCCAATATGAAAGATGCCAGAAAATATTGGTGGTCAAGTGACTCCTTTTAAACCATTAGGAAGATGATTTAAACCGAGGTCCACATTCATTTCCTGTCACTACAATACTCCATCATTTCTCCACCACATTATTCCTATCGGCTTAGGGGGCACACTCCTCAGTTCGATTCTTTGAACCATCACCGTCAAATCCATCTTTGACATCACTAAAAACCCTCAGAGCCACACACAAAATATAAGTTTGATTCAGATTCCTACCAATCTGAACCCACTTTGTTCACTTCCCCCACTAGCCCCATGTATGGTGCGCATCTAGATCCCTTCCACAGAGGGATAGTCGGCGGTGGACCTATGTCCTTGTCACCCATCATCATGGGTATCCCTGCTAGTGGGACCATCACCACTGCACACATGGCTACTGGTATGCTACCCATTAGTGGTAGACCCACCCTTACATGTCCATTCCAACTATCCCCACTATGGGAAGTCAACCTCATATAACCCTAGTCATGCATGGGAACCATGTTCCTGAAAACACTGACACCATTGATGGTATATCCCGAGCCAACCTTGACTCTAGCATACCTTTCATGGATAGTATTAACCTGCCAGATTTGGAAAGGTTAACAAATGATCCCATCAGTCATCAACCACACTAGCCTCCCATTCCTACAAAAACTTCCCTTTGACATCCCAAATTTTGAGGGCAAGGCAGGAGAGGACCCCCAGAACCACATCATGTCTTTCCACTTGTGGTGTTCATTTAACAACATTGTGGATGATTATGTTAGATTGAGGTTGTTCCAGCGCACACTTACAGGTGATGCAACCAAATGGTACATCGATCTGCCTCATGTCACTTACCATGATTTCTCCTCACTTACCTCAATGTTCCTTCGATATTTTCAGCTACCTGTTTGACATGAACATTTTTGACGATTATATGATTTTTCCAAGAGGATGGTAAATACGTCAACCTTGGATGTTTTTGAGAGTCTATAATGAGCCTTACAGAATCTCTTTGAACCTTTGTTTGGGTGGGCACACAACCGTACTTCCTCTATTCAAAATCCTTCAGCAAGCACAGAGGCATATGAGACTCGCTTAACCAATGCTGAAACATACCATATAAAGCCTCTTCAACCTATTTTCCATTTTTAAAAATGCAAGTTGGAATGTCTTTCTGTCTCCCAAAGTCCATCAAATATTTTATCAGACCATTTTCTGAATTCTTGGCACAAATAATAGTATTCTTGAAGAATGCAGAGTCTTTGTCTCCTACCATTTTAGGTTGACAAAAATCTTATGAATTTATAAGATCATGCCATCTAATGCAAGCATCAAGATTCCTTATCTATAGGGAATTTCAAGAATATAAGAAAAATGGAATGCCAATAGCTTCGAAACTCAGAAAAAAAATGGAATTGCAAATTGATTAATTTTAAGAACCCGATTCCTAAACGTGCAAAGGGTATCGACCTAAACCAAAATTGGGCAAAATTTCCAAAACAATTAAAAACCTGGTATTCAACATTGAAGCAACCCAAATGGTGATAAGAGAACAAAAACCTGGATTGTTCTCTTTCCTAGAAAACAAACAAAAGTCTCAAGAGTTTGAAATCCAATGTAAAGCTTGCTACCTTTCTTCCTCTCTCCTTGAGAATTTTTATGAACGAGGGCATAAAAAACATAACCATCTGTAGAAGCAACAACATTAACAACTGATTCGCAGGGCTCCATAGCTGGAGCTGATCCCCTACTATTATTCGAGGGCTAGGGGAGAAAATTTAGACATGGAGTAACATGATCAACTATATAATTCCAGGAGCAATATCAAATACATGAAGACATTAACAAGTTTCTTAATGATCGCATCAAGGATTCTTAAGTGATCACTTGTGTCTACAAGTGGTACAATTTGTATGATATGTTAGGAGATTCTTTTGTGATGCAATTTAAATAAAAATTAATAGAATTAAATTTGAAAGACGCTTTCTTAAAAAAGAATTGGTACACATCACTAGGAACATATGTATTCTAAAAAATGTTTTGAGTAAGCATGCATACATTGAGCTACCAATATTGATTGAGTGTTGTAATAGGAAATGGATTAGATCCTGCGAATTAATGTTCAACTTACTTTTGTAACGATTGGTCCTTCCTTATTAGAAAAGGGAAGACCTTCATGACACCTAGTTGTAGGAGGCGTTTTTAAATAATTTTTCACATTGTAAATCTAACTGATGTGAAAACTGTAGTTATGGAAGTGTGAGTTTTCTCTTGGGAATTTGTCCTCCTGATACTATTAATGAAAAGTTTGAAATAATTTTCAGGAAAACAACATGAATGAAAATAGTTTTAAGAGAAACGTATGGTAAAAATACTGGTAAAAATACCTTTCATTGTTTGAGATGCAACGTATTTATAGAATGAAAAATAAACAACAAACATTCAATATTTCTCAAGCTCCATTACCACAATAGAATTTTTCTGAAAACACGCAATTTTGAATTTCATGTGAATCCTTTAAAATGAAATAGGGTCATCTGCATTTTTATTAGTGAAAAAATATTAATGAAATTAATAATAAGCAATGGAAATCCATTGATATGTACATCTTCACCCCGTCACCATATATATTGATTACATGATAAACTAGAATATATACTATTTGATCTAAAGATATAATGAAACTCTAATACAATAAGGGTAAGTGCATAATGCTGGTCTCATTCAAAGCATCTGGAGATTGAATAATGCATTCATGATAACTCATTTATTCGAATTGAAATTTGGTATAGAGTTTGAATTTTCAAGAAGCTTGTAAACCACCACGTAGCATTATACATATTTCAAAGGTAGGCAACATCACGGCACGACAATCATCAATTATTTTGGTTTCGTTAGTGTAAAATAGTAAATAGAGAACTTAATAGCCTTGCAGGTTTGGAGGTGAGAAATATTCGATCGAATTTGTCATAAGTTAATTTTTTCAACGCACCCTCAACAAGCGTGGCATGATAAAAATATTTCAAGGCATGTAAGATCCTACCAGGGCAGCCCATAATCATGTTTCTTTTCTCTAACTTTCATAGAGCATTACCCTTCATCATATTTCGAAGTTGTTTCAATGCATGGTCGGAAAAGGTATAGACATTTAATGTATTTCATTATTTTTATACACAAATCCGAAGTGACAATTATTACCTAGGTTTAATGCACCATATTACAGTACATTCAAACAAACCACTTTTTAATAATGATCACAATGCCGATATCATCTCACCACCGGGTCTTAGGACACAAAATACCATACTGACATCACCTACACAGAACGAATAAGAGCCAAGTTAAATCAAAATTTAAATAATGCCAAAAATAAAAATTATTCCAAACTATAACAAAAACATTTAAAAACCAATTTTTTTTAACCTACCTCCTGAATTAATCTACTTGCGCGAATCATATATATACCCTTTCGGGGACATAGTAACGATATCATAATGAATAGAATGATGGTGTAATAATTTGAAGGTGCAAAATATGAGTTTTAAGTAACAATCAAACACATAGGAATTTGATCAATTACCTTAAGGAATTTCACAATCTAAAACGTGAATTCCTTAAGGGCCCCCGCCAACTAGCTAAGTGTTTCCAGAGGAAGCTCATATCAATATGGAATGATACTCAATGGATAAGAAATAAAGAATTCTCATTCATTGAAGATCAAAACCTCTTATTACAATATGATAACACTCAACTCTTTGAATTCCTAATACAATATCAATCTCACTATTACAATGATGAATGCCTCTCCTCAGTCTTATGAAACTCTATTTATACATAAAATCACCGATTGAACCAAATCCCCAATTTTTTTAGTCATTCAATGATTTTTCCCAATTTTGGAAAAGCTAAGCGTAACATGTGTTTTGGGAAAATCTGCCTTGAAGGACCACCGATATCTCCCAAACCATTCCGAATTCCGGAAAACATTTGGTGTGTTACTTAATTTATCATACTAGGAACAAATTCCATGTTTCATATTTATGAGATTCTCATTCATGTACTCATAAATCGAGGCAGAAGTTGGATGTTTCAAAACTTCTAATTAATTTGGCATAACTTTGACCGAGTGCTTAGGGTCACACACATACGACCTAGGTGAGGTATGATGGACACCACAAATTCTAGAAGCATTCATTTAACACATCCAAGTTCCTCTTCCTTCATTTGATACATGGAAGTATGATGAACAATGATGATGGTTATGGAAATTGAATTATGCAATAGGAATTGAATTGTGTTGCAGAAAGAAAAATAATGCTGCCAAAAACTATGTTGTGTTGCATGAATAAACCATCATAGATAAAACCTTGGCAAAAGCATCTTTAATCATAAAAACATAAATAAACTGAAATAATCAACCACATGGGTAAATGAATGTATTTATTGGAGGATTATGATATAATGGTTGAGGAATGTGTCAACAATGTGGGGATATGGCTTGTAAACAACAATTTTATATAACGAAAAATATGTTAAAAGTGGATCCCAACACTTCCTCGTGCATGCTAGCTTGTATGACCTCATGCAAATGACGCCCTTGTTCATTGTACACTCAATTTAATAGATTTTTGTGGCATTTATCTTTTTTTTTGTAGAGGTTTGTTCTTGTGGAGAAACGTCCTTTTGCATTTGATTTATCATATTGCCACATACTTTCTCTTTTAAAATAGAAAAGAAATAGATGAAATATGGAGAGATTGTGGATGGTAAAAGATGGATATGGTGGTAGCATGAATGTTGACTTAGATATTTTTACACTTTGTACTTGCTCTTTAAGACCAATATTTACTTGTGGTTCTTTGATTTGGATAAGCAACAATGGCTTCATCCTTTGTTGAGAACATTTAGTTGATGCTTTTGGGATTTTTTTATAATTGTTTAAGGAGAAGACATTATGGATATTGCTTTGTCTTGAGCACCAAAATTACTTTTTTTTTCATTTTTTTCATGGTATTATACTTAGAGTATATAATTTTTTATTGTGGATGACAAATTGAAAATGAAGGCTTTAATAGTTGGCGATGATGATGCTTTGTGAAAGGTGAATTATGTGAAATGTGTAATGGTTAAACATCAATTTTTCCTTAAATATTTAATGAGTTAAATAGTCTTAAACATTTTTTGACTTCAAGTTCACTTTTGAATTCTTATGTGCACTACAAACTTCATGATGAATGAAGGATGATTGATATTCTCCTAACTGAAAGTTGGATGACACTTCTCTCTTTCCCCTACACCTGGATATTTGCATGTCCTCATGGAAATGAAGTAGGGAATTGGTTGATCCTAGGAAAAGACAAACAAAATAATGATTGGAAAGATGAACATTATGGTCGCAAGATTTCATTCACAAGATTCCAGTCATAAGATGGGGAAAAGATGTGACGAAAGGAGTCGCAACAGAAGAGAAACAACGCAAGTTGAAAATTAGCGTTCGACTGATTTTGGGGAAAGAGTTAGCTAGTCTAAAATATTGCTTTTAGTAATAAAGCATGATTGTATTTTGGGCCAATATTGCCTATTTTTGGATTTAATTGAATGTATTAAAATTGAAAGACAATCTATCAACTGACAATTGAGAGTCAGTTGACGATTGAATCTAGAATTGTAAAAAAAGAAAATATTATAAGAGCATAAACCCGAGATGTGTGTGGGGTGATCGATCATAGAGAGAGTTTCTTAGTCAGAGAATCAATCCAAGCTATGTATGGATTGACTCTTCATAAAGAGAGAGAGATACCAAAACCAAAGAGCATGAGATGAGAGAAGAATTTATGCATTGTAAAGAATATCTAAAGAAGAGTCAGAAATCTAAGTGTCTAGACCAAAAGGTGCTAATCTATTTCTCATGCTAGATTAAGAGAACCTTTGTGGTTTTTCCTGGATGGGTTTCTACATTATACCTTGTCTCTGTGTATCTTTGATGTTTATGTTTATCCCAAATGCATGTCTATAGTGAATAAGTTAATTTGAATATGTCACACAACCTCTGTTGCACAAATCTAATAGGTTAAATATATGCTGAAGTATTTATGTTAATTACTATAATATGTGTTGATGGATTAGTGGATAGCTATATTGAATGAACGCATGAACACATAAGTATAATTCCCAGTTTCATTCAAACGACCTGATAGTATTATAAGAGTGAAATTCCCAATATAAATGCAAAGAGTTAGTACTGACACTCCCATAATATATATCGGCTGAGATTTCATATGCGTCGTAGGTGTTTCCAACAAAGTCTTTCTCTATCAGGATCATATCTTGGGATTCGTTGACAAACAAGAGATCTGAACCTGGGTTGAGTGAAATCACACCAACAAATGGTTTTGTTGTCGAGACCGTGAATCATTCTGGTGGGGATCTGTTTTGGTACCCAACGAAGCCATAATTTCAAGATTGGATTGATTATAAGGCACTAGAGTTTGCACGAGAGGAAATTGAAGGATAATGATTGATCTCAACTGAATGGTTGTAGTGATACCTTTACACAGGAATTCATGAGATTTTCTTTAGCAAATTTCCCATCATATTGCATGAGTGGTTATTGAATCTAACAACCCAGATGAAAAATTTCCAAGGAGGAGAACCAACCGAGTAGAGTCCTCATCTGATCCAACGAATCAAAAGAACTAGAAATTCTATATCAAGTACTGTTGACTTCTGTCTTGATAGTATTCTAGGTGGATATATCACTTAAATTGTAGTTGACACAATCAAATCATATTGTGAGACATAAAGATAAATTTTTCAAGGTCCTATAGGCCGCTATCTGAAATATTTGAAATTGTGGATTAAGATGTTGGTGTGTGAGAAAGGGATTTTGAGAACGGATCCCGACGAGTAAGTATTTGTGCATGGAGAACCAAGATATGTCGCAAGAAATATTTTGAGAAGAATGGGCGGGGATAAACTGCGATGTTTTTTGGTAATAGTGAGACTGAATAAGAAGGTGGAATCCTAAGGAGTGGAAGAATATTTTGTTTGGGAAAGAGAAGAAGGACTGCGACAAGAAGAGGAAGTTGCAGTGTGACCAAAGGAGAGGAATATGAATTGGTGTCGCACCTTGATGGAGTATATTGTGACGAAGAAGAGGAGTATTGGATTATATCTAAAGAAGCTGAAGAAGAAGAAGCACCAAATCCATATAAATATTATGACATACCCACGAACCTACATAGATCATCTGAGATAAGATATAGAAACACATCACCTCATGGTTGTGCTAATCCAACTAACAATAATAGTGGAAATAGTATCCAAGGAACTCCCACTAGTGAAATTTTTAATTGAAGAGTACCAAGAGGAAACAAAATGTCTTGAAATGATATAAATTTACCAATATTTAATGGGAATAGGTTATAGGACCTTGAGCGACATTGGTTTCTATTTGAATCCATATGGACCATGAAACAGGTCCAAGATGAGTCCATTAAGAAAGATCAGGTGATCAAAACCCTTATAGGTCATGCATTAGACCGGTACATGAAATTTTTTGTGGTTCCATCAGGAATCCGACAGAAGACATCATATCAAATCAAGGAAGGATTAATATATGAGTTCAAGAAACCCAAATCTGAGTCATAGTGTATTATGGAAATCAATGAAATTAAACAATTACCTACAAAGTCTCTTTGGGACTTCGACCAAAGATTCAAGACTTTGATGGCTAAAGTAAGTTTTCAAAAGTCATACATTCAACAAAAATAATGGTTTATTGTGGTGAAGTTACCGCACATCTATATTCCTTTGTTGCAACAAAATATCGTATCACAGAGCGAGGATCTTGAGCTCACCATGAAGTTGGAATCCTCACCGATCAGAGTAACTGGTGTAGGAATGATGCAGATCCAATTGCAACTTACCAACCTTACATTAAAACTTTAGGATATCAAGAAATGAAAGGAAGTACAAGAAGAACTATGGTGTACCAAATGAAAAACCAAAAGACATCATACATATAATTGCATAGCGTTTATGAATTATGTCGCATCTAAAGCACTGGATTTGATGAATACACAAGCGATGACTTGGTGTAGAAGATTTCATACTGGAGGACATCGATTGGAATAATTCTTATACTTATAGAAAATTGTAAGTGTGCCATCTATTCCATACTGTAATTTCTATCGGTCAGTGGGCGACGTCGAGAAATATTGCAGGGAATATCAGCTTCTTCAAGAGAATATAGTTGACACATACCTGATGAAGAACATTGAACAAATGTAGGATAAGCGAGTTCATGGACAATTTCCTTAGATATAGTACCCTCAGGATCAATATCTGCAAACAAAATACCCTCAACCCAGGGGGATTGAATTTTTTATAGGTCGTTGATGAGGAAGAGGATTTGGTCACTGAAGAGGACAAGTTATATGTTATAATTGTGGACCACCTAGACACTTTACTAGGGACTACAAAAATCCTACTATGACATGTTCATATTGTAAATATTTTGACCATTCTATAGAAGAATTCCATTAGTTGATTGTAAAATGGAAGGTTAGGAGTGTGCGAAATCAGAAACCACCTCAAAATCCCAATCCAGTGTTAAAAAAAAAATTGTTCACTTAGCTCTACATGGCCTAAACCACATACATACATCATATTCCTACCATATTTCCATTACTTTTGACCTTCACAATTGTATTTCCATAAAAAAATTGTCCAAAACATTATTATTTGCTATGGTTTAACCTCACGCTCTCCAAAAGACGGTCAAAAACCCTAAAAACGTTCCAATACCCTAAAAAGGGGTGTAAATACCCTAAAAAGAGAGAAAACCATAGGAAAATACCATGGGTCAGAAAATACCATGGGTAGCCACATTGGATCAAAAAATCCTAGTACCATTCTATAAATACATTGTGAAGGGCTCTCCTAAAATACCTTTTTATTCCATTTTCATTTTCTGAGTAATCTGGGACACCCTTCTATCTCAGGTATTCACACACCTTTTTTCCACCATCCTGTTTCCATACCATTCCCACTTTGTATGTCGAGAAATCTTTCGTACCCATCTGGAGAACCTTCCTGTGGAGAGGCGAACCACTTCGAAGACAACCATGGTGGCTGACTTTACAAGAAAGAAGGTATAACTTCTATTTAGTTATATTTTATTTTAGTTTATCCCTTGTACATATATTTTATTTTTGTTACTAATCTTGTTTGTTGTTTTATTTTTCCATGAACTCTATGTTATGATCCCATTGATGTAAGGCTGATGATTTTGCATGTAACAGGGGATAAATCTCCTATATAGTTTTGGAAACTCCGCTAATCAATCCTCTTGGATCCCTATTTCTGAAGGATTGCTACATATTCGTCTTTAGTTTCTGCTTTCAGGTATCACCGATTGGGCCCCCACATGTCCAATATGAACCTCCTCTATGTTAGTTCCTGCTCCCTCAGTCCTTGTCAGCTTTGTCTTTTTTGATTTTTTCCTGTTCGGCACCAATGCACATATCGAGACGAAAGCCGCGACCCATCCGCTACTTTTCACCTACTAAGCACGAAATAGGTAGCAACCTTAGCCTTGATATGCATGACCTGGCTCACAAAACCGGATCGCACCTGTCCCAGCTGACGGAGTGACCCTAGTCACCCCTGTGACCCTGTTTCGAACGACTCAATCGTGTTTGATCTTCTGTTAAGCGCAACTTGGTTTTTTTCTGTCTAGATCATTTCTGCCTCTTTGTTCTGTGCAACCCTGATCATGTCTATTCCTTTGACAGATGCGACCGTCAGTTTACTATCTGTTTTCTATGCCTGGTTCAGACTCCTGTCTATCCCAACCCTTTTCCCATACTAGTTTTTCTGTCCAGAACTTCTATGTTACAACCCCTTATTGTTTTCCTGCAAAAGTCCCTTGTTACTCATTTGTTTCAAGGTTGGGAGAAATATTCTTACATATAGATGCACACACACTCACACCATTAAGTGAACACGCTAGGTTCATGACCTTGAGTAGTGTTAGATTTTTATCATTAAAGCTAGCATTATATTAGGATCTTTAACTGAGAGAATAACAAGCACAACAATCAAACACAAGAGACAATGAACACAATGTTTTTCCTCGGGGAAACCATAAATGAAAAAAACCCTGCAACTTCCTCAGAGATAGAATCAACACCAAAATTAAAAACCAAAAATAGTAAGATGATCTCCTGACAGTAGTAGCCTCTTTCTTTCTAGCCCCAGCAACTTCGTCTCCCTCAACTATGCGTGTTAGAATTTTATCATACAAGCTAGCATTATGATCTTAGGATCTTTAACTGAGAGAATAACATGCATAGTAATAAAACACAAGAGACAAGAGACACAAAGAATTTTCCTCGAGGAAACCATAAAGGAGAAAACCCCACAACTTCCTCAGAGATAGAATCAACACCAAAAGTAAAACCCGAAAACATAAAGATGATCTCCCGACAGCTGCAGTCTCTCTCTCTCACACAGAGAGAGCTTCTCTTCTCTCACTCATGAACCCCAATGAGTGAGTGTGTGTGTGTTGTAAATAGAGAGACTCACTCTCTATTTATATTCTTTCGTTCACTTGGAACCCACTCCAACATGTCGGCCTCACTTAACAATTACTTACTAGAGCCGACATCTCTAGGAGTGTCTAATAACCCTAGTGCCCCACAACTTGTGGGGAATTTTCCTCCTCCGACCAATAGGAGGGTAACAAAATGGTGGGGACTATTTCCCTAACTTATAATGACTCACCTAGGGTCAACATTACTAGGATATTCTAATAACCCTAGGGCCCCACAACTGTGGGGAATTTAACCCTTAACTAATAGGAGGGTTACCCACAATGACTTGACATGACTTTCACATTATAGAAACTTCCTAGAATAAACATCGGGGTATAACATGCCTCAAATACAACTGAAATAAACATCAGGTTACAATACATAAGAAATATGGATGAATACATTCCGAAGTTTCAATTACATCAACACTCCCTCTTAACTAGGAAGGTATTCTCTCGACACAATTTATCAGCACAAGTCTTCTTCTCTGTATCACCTGGATCATCATTGAGTTCTCATCATCTTCATATTCAAGTCATATTTATCTGGATATGGATCATCATCACTGGATCTAGATCATCATTGGATCTGGATCATCTCTAGAGCATCATGTCTGGATCTGGATCATCACTGGACATCATCGCTAGATCTGGATCATCACTTGATCTGGATCACCACTGGACATCATCACTGGATCTGGATCACCACTGGGTCATCATCACTGGATCTGGATCATCACTGCTGGATTTGAATCATCACTCGATCTTGATCATCTCGAAGACATCATAACTGGATCTGGATCATCACCGGGTCATCATCATATGTGCTATCTCATGATTCTTCTCATCATAGGAATTTCTATAGAGCTAGCCCTTTTTCATGCTGGGTGTAGGCCTACCTCCTCGTAGGTATTTGGTAGCCCTTACATCTAACCTACTCATCAGAATTGCCAGCACTCACATATGACTTACTCATCAGAAAGGTGGTAGCCCTTACATCTAATGATGTAGGACCTAATCCTATAGTCACATTAGAATGGCCAGCACTCACATCTGACCTACTCGTTAGAAAGGCAGTAGCCCTTACATCTATGTAGGAGCTCATCCTACATCAGAATGGACAACACTCACATATGACCTACTCATCAGAAAGGAGGTAGTCCTTACATCTATGTAGGAGCTCATCCTACATCAGAATGGATAGCACTCACATCTGACCCACTCTTTAGAAAGGCATGCACTTACATCTGAATTGGTAGGAACCAAATCCTACACCCTCATCAGAATGGCCCCCAGTCCCAGACTGAGCTACCTGGTAACGGACTAGGTGCCTCCACTCTCCTGGAGAGTGGCAGTAGCCCTTACATCTGACCTACTTGTCAGAATGGCCAACACTCACATCTGACATAGGAGGAACCTAATCCTTTAGCCATGACAGAGCCCTTATATCTGACCTGCTCATCAGAATGGCTCTTTCAGTCTCAGATTGAGCGTTCCTGGTAACTAAATAGGTACCTCCATTCCTAGAATGGCATTCAACACTCATATATATCATGGAAGGAACCAAATCCTCTCACCATGACAGAATGGCTCAGCCCTTAGATCTGACCTGCTTGTCAGAATGGCTCTTGGACTCGTCACTTCCCCTTGGAAGGGACCTCGATTTGGAGAACACCAAGATTCTCCCTGAAGTATTAAAACTTCACTCTGGCCAATGAATTTGTCAACACATCAGCTATCTGATCATCTGTCGCAATATACTGGAGCTTCACTGCTCCCCTCTGCACCATATCCCTGATATGCTTCGACTTGTCATGGAACACTGGGTTCTTTGACAACTTCACACAACTCTGGTTGTCATAGTGTATACAAGTAGCATCCAGCTGGAGATCAAATAAATTAGACAGTAGCTTCCTTTTCCATACTACCTCACAACTAGCTGAACAAGATACGACATAATCTGCTTCAACTGTACTTAGTGCCACACAGGATTGCTTCCTGCTAAACCAAGAGATCACACCTAATCCCATACTGAAGCAACATCCTAAATTGCTCTTCCTATCGATGGCACTACCTACCCAATCTCAATCAACATAACCCTCTAGGTTAATCTTCTGAGTCAGATAGTACTTGATCCCATAATCAACCGTACCTCTCAGGTACCTCAAAATATGCTTTGCAGCAATCAAGTGAACATGTCTCAATGTGTTCACAGCAAAGCAAATATCCGGTCTCGTATTTGTCAAGTACATCAACTGACAATACATCATGTCATCAATCGTCTTTGATGAAGCATTACTCAATAGCTTCATGTTCGATGCCATAGGTGTGGTCATGGCCTTGCAGTCCATCATCCCGAACCTCTTCAGGATCTCTACTACATACTTCCTTTGTCCAAGGAATATTCCATCCGTATTCTACCACACCTCCATGCCTAGAAAAATAGTGCATCGACACATAACAAGAGCATCACTAGTCTTCCGCCTTCAACCTTGAAGCAAGGGTTGGAATCTGTTTTACTATCAGTAAATCCTAGAGTCATCAGTAATCTTTCCATCGTGTCATACCATGTCGAAACTCAAGATATTCTATACTCCCTCTTAAGCAGAGCATCATACTCCCTCTGTCTTCTATACTCTATGTACTGAAACATTTTGTACCGGAGTGACAAGTAGCTTCCTATGCTATTGATATTCTATGTATCCATCTAGTGTATAGATTTTCATCTTCAACCTTGTAGAAAAGGTTAAGATCTTCATCAAGCTCATCATGTATGTGTTTCAACTCCCACTGTCTGCAAATGTCTGTGAGAAGTCTTGTGCTACGAATCTTGTCTTGTGTCCCACGATGTTTCCATATGATGGAACTACGAACTTCCCTTCACATATCGATACTACATCCTAGACATCACTCTTTTGAACTTCTTCATAGCTAGAAGGTTCTGCATCGATGATGTCACTACATTCGTCATATTATTCTTCATCTTGAACTATCGTCACTTGTTCTTCGGAACAAGTCTCATCCTTCTTTGCTTGTAGCTGATTATGTATGCGATCTTTCCTACAATTCAAATGCATTTGTATGGTTAGAATCATTTCATAAGGAATATTCATACTGGAAAATTCTTATGCATAAATATATGATCATGCAACTACTTTAGCCAATACAACATTCATCCATATCTCATGGAAATGTTTCTAGATGCCTTCCATCTCTACCATGACAACATTGAGATTGTGCACTAATCCAATATGTTAGCAAAGAGGTTTCATTCTAGATAAGTAGCAATGGAGAGTTGTATAGCACCATGAACTACATACCCATCACATGCATATTAGTAGTATACTGTCATTAATGCAAACATTCTATCATGCATAATACATCAACTGAATATAAACAAATTCATAACAAAACAATATCATGAAATTACAATTGAATACTTATCTTTATTTGTTTCGTGGGTAGACTCCTTCTTGAGCCTTCAGCTTCATCGTCTTCTTCATTCATAATAGCATCGTTTCTTATCCAAATGCTAAGGTGGATAAGAGGTTCTTCAAGAGTTGAGTTCTTCATATTCCTCATCGCTTGAGGTATCTTCTTTGGAAGGTGAGAGCTTGATCTTCAGTTGCTTCCATCTTCTCTTCTCTTCTTATGAGTCGAGCTTCTTCTTCTTCCCAAAGTTTGATGAAAGTAATCACTTCCTTCTAGAACACATTCCTCAAAAGTATGAATCCCATGATCCTGGGAGGCCATTCAAGGTGGCTATCACCAGTTCTATATTCTCCACTTCTTCTTCTACTACTACAAGTTGTTCTTTGATTTGAGAGACCCTTGTAAAGTATGACTGTATGGTCTCTGCATTCTGGATCTTCACTTCCTTCAACTGGCTTCTTAAGGTCATATTCTAATTTATGTTCTTCTATTCAAATAGATTGGTCAAGGAATCAAACATCATCGGTGTCTTTAGGGAAGAAACTTGTGGTACAAGTTGATCCGTGACTGAATCAACCATGATCTTCTTGGCCTTGACCAAGTTCTTCTTGTGTAAGGCTTCTAGCCTTATCTTCCTATGGAACTGGAACCTCTCTACTCATGTAGGTGTCCAATTCATTTTCTTCAGAGAGATCATATAATTCCATGCTTGGAAGTTGTCAACTTCACCAAGCTTATCATCAAGTTGATGTGATAGATCACTTTGAAACGAGAACCTCAAATGGAAATAGAAAAATATTAGATCTTACCAATTTGAGGTGTCCATCCTGGTTCCGGAGCTGGCTGATCTAGGGTTTATCAGAGAAACACTAATTTTAAAAACTTGGAATATTTTAGATATGATTGGATAGAAATATATATCTCTTCAAATGGAGATATCCAATGTACTCCTTTTCTGGAGGGAAGCTCCCGGAACAGGAAGCCCTAGTTTTCCAATTTCTTCTACAGATATTCCTGTCACTGTTTCTATGATATCTCTAAAATTACTGCTCCTCTGTGTCTGATTTTTATTACCAAGGTAACCTCGCATGTACCTGATAAAAAACCATAGGTTTCATCAGAATCGGTTTCACCAGTTGGGATTTATGATCCTTTTCCCAAGATGACCTGTCACAGGACTGTTCATAACAGCGAAGTTGTACGGACTTCCACGTGTCACTGTTTCATCTTCTGGCACTGAAATTTGGACCACAAAAATTCAATTCTGGAACCTTTTTGGAACATCTTTAGGAATTCCATTTGGACCTTTGTATCCCAAGCTATAGCAATTATCCCCAGGTGTCCTGTTTAGGGATGAATTCTGGAAGAGGTTGGAACCCTAACGTGGAGGGATCATATATCCCATAGTACAGCGAATCTGAGACTGAATTTTGGACACTGTGTAAATAAAGATTTTATCTTTGGCCTCTACAATTTTCAGCTCTTGAGCCTTCTCCAATCTCAGGATATAGAGAATGTACCAAAACATAGCCGTTTTAGTATTTAGGGTTTTTCCAGCTCGAGGTCAAACTAGGGTTTGACTTTCCAGGAGGTTTACTCAACCAAAAAAATTGATCCAGGTCTCTAAATTTCGATTTTTATGAGGAGAAAAATCCTATTCTGGGCTCACTCAAAAATTCCTCTTCTGTAGAAATCCCTAATTTTCGCATCGAAAACTAAAAATTCTCGGAATCGAATTCCGCTTCGACAGAAAGATGCGCCCTTCAATGAAGAGTCATCCTAGCACACTTTTGTTGATGGATTGTGGAGAGAGAGCCAAAAAGTAAGAATCCCTAGCTTCTACAGCTGCACAATGTCTTCTTCTTAGCTTAGCTCTAATACCATGTTAGATTTTTATCATACAAGCTAGCATTATGATCTTAGGATCTTTAACTGAGAGAGTAACATGCACAACAATAAAACACAAGAGACAAGAGACACAAATAATTTTCCTCAGGGAAACCATAAAGGAGAAAAATACACAACTCTCTCAAAGATAGAATTAGCACCAAAAGTAAAACCCAAAAACATAAAGATGATCTCTCGACAGCAGCAGTCTCTCTCGCTCACACTGGGAGAGCTTCTCTTCTCTCACTCATGTGCCCCAATGAGTGTGTGTGTGTGTGTGTTTAAAATAGAGAGACTCATTCTCTATTTATATTCTTCCATTTACTTGGAACCCAATCCAACATGTCAGCCTCACTTAACAATTACTTACTAGAGCTGACATCTCTAGGAGTGTGTAATAACCCTAGTGCCCCACAACTTGTGGGGACTTTGCCTCCTCCGACTAATAGGAGGGTAACACAATGGTGGGGACTATTGCCCCAAATTACAATGAATCACCTAGGGTCGACTTCACTAGAATAGTCTAATAACCCTAGGGCCCCACAACTATGGGGACTTTAACCCTTGACCAATAGGAGGGTTACCCACAATGACTTGACATGAATTTCACATTATAGAAACTTCCCGGAATAAACATCGAGGTATAACATGACTCAAATACATCCCAGAATAAACATCGGGTTACAATACATAAGAAATATGGATGAATACATTTCGAAGTTACAATTACATCAACAATGCACTACAACTGAGTGTGAGTGAGTGTGTGTTAAATAGAGAGGAAGACTCTCTATTTATACTAATTCCTAACTTGACAATAACTAACTAGGGACGAATTCTCTAGGAGAGTCTAATAACCCTAGGGCCCCGCAACTGCGGGGAATTTAACCCTTGAACAATAGGAGGGTTACCCACAATGAATTGACATGACTTGTTTACATTATTGAATCTCTTGATAGGAACATTGGGGCATGACTTGACTCAAATACATTACAGACACTTTCAAGAATAAACATTAGGGTACAAGACATAAGATATATAGGTGAATACATTCTAAGGTCACAAATACATCAACACTCCCTCTTAACTAGGAAGGTATTCTCTCGACACAATTTATTAGCATGAGTATTCTTCTCTGTATCATTTGGATCATCAATGAGTTCTCGTCATCTTCATCTTCAAGTCATCTTCATCTTCAAGTCATCTTCATCTTCAAGTTATCTTCATCTTCAAGTCATGTTCATCTTGATCTAGATCATCACTGCTGGATCATCATCACTAGATTTGGATCATCATTGGGTCATCATCATGGGTGCTATCTCTTGATTCTTCTCGTCACAGGAAGTTCTACAGAGCCAACCCTTTTTCATGCTAGATGTACATCTTCAGAGCCATTCCTTTTTCATACTAGATGTATCATCACAGAGCTATTCCTTTTTCATACTAGATGTGGCATCTACATAGAGCCAGTCCTTTTTAATACTGGATGTGTCATCACAGAGCTAGTCCTTTTTTATACTAGATGTGGGATCTACACAGAGCCAGTCATTTTTCATACTCGATGTGTCATCATAGATCTATTCCTTTTTGATAGTAGATGTGGGATCTACACAGAGCTAGTCTTTTTTCATACTAAATGCGTCTTCACAGAGCTAGCCCTTTTTCATGCTTGATGTGGGATCTACACAGAGCTAGTCCTCTTTCATACTAGATGTGTCTTCACAAAGCTAGCCCTTTTTCATGCTGGATGGGATCTACATAGAGCTAGTCCTTTTTCATACTAGATGTGTCTTCACAGAGCCAACCCTTTTTCATGCTGGATGTGGGATCTACACAGAGCTAGTCCTTTTTCATACTAGATGTGTCTTCATAGAGCAAACCCTTTTTCATGATGGATGTGGGATCATCACATACATCTAACAATAGAAGGAACCAATCCTCTCACCATGTCATAACTCTTACATTTGGCCATGGAAGGAACCAATCCTCTCACCATGTCAGAAATGTACAACACTTACATCTGACCATGGAAGGAACCAATCCTCTTTCCATGTCAGAAAGGCACATCATAGACTCATTACTTCCTCATGGAAGGAACCTCGATCTGGAGAACACCAAGCTTCTCCATGAAGTATTCAAACTTCACCCTGGCCAATGGCTTAGTCAACACATCAACTATATGTTCATCCATCGCAACATAATGGACCTTCACTGCTCCTCTCTGCACCGTATCCCTAATATAGTGATATTTGATCTCGATATGCTTTGACTTGTCATGGAACACTGGGTTCTCCGACAACTTCACACAAATCTGGTTGTCGCAATATATACAAGTAGCATATAAATGGAGATCAAATAAATCAGACAGTAGCTTCCTTATCCATACTGCCTCACAACTAGCTGAACAAGCTGCGACATGCTCTACTTCAGCTGTGCTTAGTGCCACACAGGATTTCTTCCTGCTAAACCAAGAGATCACAACTGATCCCATACTAAAGAAACACCCTGAAGTGCTCTTCCTATCGATGGCACGTTTTGCCCAATTTGAATCAACATAACCCTCTAGGTTAATATTCTGATCAGCCTTATACTTGAGCCCATAATCAATTGTACCCTTTAGGTACCTCAGAATATGATGTTAGCACCGGAATTGAGCCCAAAGGTTGCAGAAGGCCTGCTCCCAGGTAACAACAAAACCGCTTTAGACTGCACCTCTGGCCCTGCTCAGTCAGAGAGGGATCTCTTGTTTGTCACCAGAGTCTACACCACATAAGATTTTCAATATCGTATGTTACCGAAGTATACTTCGCATAGGATTTTCACTAGGCATGATCACGGGGCCAGGATCCTGAATGGAACAAAGTGTGTAAGGGTGAGATGCAAGGTGGGATTATCGGGGTGGGAACCATTGGAAATGGAGTCGAGAACTTGCATAATGAATTCTTGCAAGAGAAAGGAAGGCGTCGAGCAGCAAACAGAGCCAAGCTAGCTGTTCATCTCCCAATCAGGATATTTTTAGCGGGCGGTTGGAGGATGAGAGAGAGAACAGTCCATCGCGTGGAGCACCAACAAGATGAATTCCACGCAAATTTAGAAGAACAATTGATAAATGTCTGCAACAACATCTAGAGCATAACAAGTATGAATTCCTAACTACTATACCCTAAGTTGCAGACATGGAAATCAATTAACAGACTGGAGTGAAAACAAGAAACACATTGCACGCAAAAGAAGATACATATTGGGAAAAGCAATGACACATGAATCTCTGCTATGATAAACAACTCTTTATCTGTAATTTTTATTCATAACACATGCATCAAACTTATTTACAATGGAGAGCCTCGTCCCTAGAATGTTTCCCAATCCAATCAACTAACTCCTTCCTCCCTTTATCAGGAGTGTATTTATACTATTCCAATGCTAAGACTACCGAACATAAAAGTGTTACAACTCACTATCATGCATTAACAACACAGTGAGTGGAACTATTGCCACGCTTTACAAATAGAAAAAATAAACATCATGGCGCTGGCAGTCACATTTGGCTTGAGTAACCATTCAACATGCTTGGCTACTACGGCGGATTGCGATTATGATGCCCCCTTCCCTATTTGAAGCGTGTGCTCCCATCCTGTTCAAATGTAGCTTTCCACATGGGAACACACTGGCGAGGTAGTTTGCATCTTTCCCCAGTTCAATCACATCTGCCACCTCCTTCCTCGCTAGGTAACACTGTTAGCCATGGGCTATGGAAGAAGTGCCGCATTGATTCTTGTTGAGACAAACCTATGGGGTGGCTTGTCATTCAGCTTGTACTTCTCACCTCCAGTGAGGTGAGCTCTCCCACAGGCAATAGGGTGTAGCATATATACACCAGCCCCATCACCCTTGGAAATTGGACTTCACAAACAAGGCTGTTAGGGCTTTAAACCCTTGACGCTCCCATTCGGACAAATGATTATACAGTGAACAATCAAATACTGTCCCCTCCAGTGGAGGCTTTGGTGGGTGCGATGCTATCAGGGGTTCCTAGAAAAACACTTACGGGGAGTAAGTGTCTAGGCCCCGCATCGTTTGGGGCATGGGTATCATGTCTGGACCTCGATGGCTAGTGTCATTCTTGGCATGCAATACCAAGGTGAGGGGTGAGTGTGGAAGCTTCCCACCAACCATCGACACCCCCAAACAGACAAGCTTCTCAAACCAGATCTTCATCGTCAAACTCTTCGGGCATTTGCAGATTCTTGGAGAAGTAAAACTCAAGTTCTGGGGATATGTTAATTCAATCCCATGGCTCTGGAAGTATATATAAGGCCTCGAGATTGACTCTAGCCATGATTGGTCATCATTCCTGCACACTCTGTCATCAAGTTTATTTAGTATCAAAATGTGTGACGGCGCGAGCAGAGTGATCTTTCATTTGCTGGGGATCTAGTCACTTAGCTTCATCAGTCGTGGCACCTCACCATCAGCTGTGGGAAGCATTTGTGGACGCCATCTAATACCATAGATCCATTCCGCAAAGTTCATGATGTGGATGCTCCCATGTTTCCTTGCTCTTTTGAAGTAGGAAACGGAATGGTCTCCTGCGTTGTGTTGGATTTGCCTCATGCAAGTGGTGGATTCATCAGTTACTTCCCTTACTTCCGCAAGCCAACTCACACAAAAATCCACCTATCATGACATGACTCTATCAAAGGGATGATTCCATCATTATACGTGCTACAAATGGCATCGGAGAAATTGGCTAATCTGCAAGGATGCAGATTACATGCATGAATGTCTCCTCCACTGTCATCTCAACACTAGATGTTAAACCTATACCTGGAGAGCCTTCTCAACCATCTGATCTGAGGCATCTTTCACTTCCACCGTCCACGTTCCATTCTTTCTGCAGCCAAGTTCTCTCTCCTGAACACTGCGGGTAGTTATGGATCGTGACATGTCTTCAACCGTCGATCGTGACTAACCCTTCATGCAGCCTTAGATCTTAGTGGGCCCCATTATCTTTGGCATTGAGAAGCCTTGGCATTTATCCATACTGGTCTGTTCTATGAAATAAACCATGGCCGTATATTTCTCTCCTTTCTTATCGTGGCCGTTGATCTTCGCAACCTCTACCTTTATTTCGGGATCTGAAATCAAGGCTTCAACTGCACAAGTATGTCAAGCAAAATTGATTGAGGCTGTAGATTTGAATCAGATCTCATCTTGATCGTAGAATGTTTCTGAATTTTAACCCATTTCACAAATTGGAAATGCGGCTTCGGTCGAGCATGTCTACTCGCGTGAAATGGTTTAGAGCCATTGATCCATCTTCAACCAGTTTTAGCCTTTAATCTCGAGCCTTGTCCAATGCCTGCAGCACATCTTCCGCTTTCTTCTTTGCTTTGCAACTTTGATATCCTAATGGAGAGTTCACATGAAGTTCGCGGGGATGAGACCTTCATCGAACTCCTATTAGGTTCTTATATCAACTGTTAAAAAATAGAGTGTTAACAACTGACACCATGAGGGATGCTATCCTCCCAGTGAGGTAGCAAAGAACCCCCATAGACCAAGTGCCAAACCATTGGGATACTTTCAACCTTTCTTTTACATCTCCATTCTGCTCTGAGTTACTACTTCAGCGAATTCATGCCACTCTTGAAAATCATGCCGGTGACTATAAACCTGTGCTGGTAACTGAAAAATGAAAACAAACTAAAACAATAATGAAGGAAATGCTCGATAACTGCCGAGATTATTCTTTCCTACCTAGTCTACCTTACTTTGTACATAAATCTGATTAAGTGAAATTAGACTTCCAACTAAGCCAATCAAGCAACTTGCCTAATATTTTTGTTCTTTCATTGTGCTTGATGGACAAAAGTGAAATAGATAATGGGAGAAGGGAATGATAAACAAACTGATATTCAAAGCAGAGATGCAACCAACCACTGCCTTCGCCCAGACCCTCCATGTGCTCGGCTACAGGGTCATAGAAATCACGACAACCTTTAGCACGCTCTGTCACCTGATCATGGGAAAGCCATCTGGAGCTTCCTTCTTCTAGATATTTTCCAGGTTGACACTTGGAAGGATTCAGAAAAGAACCCACATAATATTTCTTCAATGGAACCTCCTGATTTACACTCGAAATTTCAGCAACAAGAGCATGATATGCTTCAAGAGGGAAGTCCCCTGCTTCTCCAGTGGAGCTGAGTAGGCATATTCCTCCTATGTGAGGTGGTGCTACTGAAGGTGGAATATCAAAGAATGTGTTTATTTGGAGGCTGATACATCTGTCTTCATAGCTTGTTCCCTCACTACAAATTCCCAATATATTAGCAGTGTAAGAGGAATTGTCTGGCTGGTTCTTCTTACCCCATTCTTTCTTGCACAGGCTTCTGGTCTACGCCAACTCCATTTCTTTATACTTTTGCTTGGAGGCCTTAATCATGTGTCATATAATTTCAAAAGAGGAATAAAACAAGGGTATGCTATCACCTCCAATGCCCCTATCATCCTTTCCTGTTTCAACTTGCTGACTTCGCATGGCATCTTGATTCCTTTCATTAGTAGGCTTTGCTTCAATAGTTGGCTTGTTAGGTATATTCTGCAGGTAAGCTTCTTCATATTCATCGTACACAGGCATACCAAACACTCTCTTAAAATAATCCTTTGCAGTCCAGGGATGGTGCAAGTCACCATCTTCAAAGAACAGTCTGAGCCAGACTGCATGTTCTAGTCTCAGGCCGGACATCTTTCTGCATACCATGAGAGGTCTTTAATGGGCTAGATACTTCCTCCTTCTGCTCGTAGGGCCCAACCAATTTGTATGTATCTTTGATCTCACCACCACTGTCTTGATCTGACAATTTCTTGGACATCTTAAGGTTTTCCTCAACCTCCAAACAATCAACAAACATCTGCTGCAGGGTGGTTGATTTTCTCTCCAAAAGAAGCAAGGATAGGTCAGGAGGAAAGGCGACTGCATAATATATCTTAGCAGCGTTCTCAAGAGGTTGGAATTCCTTAGGCATGTTATAATAAAATCTTGCGAATCTTCTGTTAAAACTAGATATGGCCTCACCCTTATGCCTCTGTAGGGAATACAACTATGAAAGTATTTTCTTCAATGGCCTTCTCCTACCCCAAAAATCGAAGAAGGTGCAAGAAAATTATTCCCAAGTGTTGATGGACTTACGCTGCAAGTGTTTAAACCATACTTTGGCATCTCCTTGCAAGGAGAGGGTGAAATCCCACATGCATACATCATCATGATTGATCTCAAAAAGGTCAGAGAAATGCTCAAAGGCTTGTAAATGTTTCTCAGCAGTCAAGGCTTGAGATTCTCCATCAAACTTGGGGAGGTACTTGTAAGATCTCACGAGAAAATCATGAAGGATATGAGGTAGTTGTAGTGGTTCATATAGTCTTGGAGAAATAGGAGGAATAAGGTTAGGCACAATAGCCAAGCTATCGACCGAGGTTTTAGGAATTTTACAGCGGTGTCCTTTGACATCGTGAAACCCTGGATAAAGATCTAGGCCATCATCAGATGTACAAGATGACGCAATTCTTTCAATTTGTAAAGAAGGATAAACAAGAATATATTCATAGCTCTGTTTAGAATGAGTTGAACCATAGAAAGCTGTTTTGATAAATCTGGGAAAAGATAAGAGAAAAATTACAAGGTACGATAAGACATCCTATAAGAAACGCAGACCTGAGTATCTGGACCTTCCGTCAAGCATTTCTAAGTTTTATAAGGAATTCATTGTCCAAACGGAGCTTGCCAGCTTTCCTCGGCCATTTGATTTTTGGGTTACGCCACCAGCGGAGTCACTGAAGTCTGAATCCTTCAAGAGTGGAGTCGCCAAGTGAAAAGTGCTCAACTTTCTTGATGTATAGCTAATTGTTCACCATCAACAACCAGAAATAAATATTTGTCGTTCTTCCTAGGTATGATATTCAACTCGTCCCCAGCAACGACACCAGTTTGTTAGCGCCAAGATTGAGCCCAAAGGTTGCGAAAGACCCGCTCCCGGGTAACAAAAAAACCGCTTTATACTGTACCTTCGGCCCTGCGTATTCAGAGAGGGATCTCTCGTTTGTCACTGGAGTCTACGCCGCATAAGATTTTCAATATCCCATGTCACCGAAGTCTCCTCCGCATAGAATTTTCAATAGGTATGATTAGGGGGCCAGGATCCTGAATGGAACAAAGTGTGTAAGGGTGAGATGCAAGGTGGTATTATTGGCATGGGAACCATTGGAAATGGATTTGAGAACCTGCATAATTAATGCTTGCAAGAGAAAGGAAGGCGTCGTGTAGAAAATAGAGGCAAGGTAGCCATTGATCTCTCAATTAGGAGATTTTTAGTGGGTGGTTGGAGGATGAGAGAGAGAACAGTCCATCGCGTGGAGCACCAACGAGATGAATACCATGCAACTTTAGAAGAACAATTGATAAATGTTTGCAACAAAATCCATAGCATAACAAGTATGAATTCGTAACTACTATCCCCTAAGTTGCAGACATGGAAATCAATTAACAGACTGGAGTGAAAACGGGAAACACATTGCACGTAAAAGAAGATACATATTGGGAAAAGCAACGACACATGAATCTATGCTATGATAAACAACTCTTTCTATGCAATTTTTATTCATAACACATGCATCAAACTTATTTACAATGGAGAGCCTCAGCCCTAGAATGTTTCCCAATCCAATCAACTAACTCCTTCCTCCCTCTATCGGGAGTGTATTTATACTATTCTAATGCTAACACTACCGAAAAAAAAAGTGTTACAAGTCACTATCATGCATTAACAACACAGTGAGTGGAACTATCGCCATGATTTACAAATAGAAACAATAAACATCATGGCGTTGGTGGTCGTATTCGGCCCGAGTAACCATTCAATGTGCTCGGCTGCTACGGCAGATTGCGAGTATGATGCCCCCTTCCCCGTCTAAAGCGTGTGCTCCCATCATGTTCAAATGAATATTTTCGCATGGACACGCATTGGTGAGGTAGTTTTCATATTTCCCTAGTTCAATCACATCCGCCACCTACTTCCTTGCCGGGTAACACTGTTAGCCGTGGGCTATGGAAGAAGTGCCGCATTGCTTCTGGTTGAGACAAACTTGTCGGGTGACTTGTCATTCTTGTACTTCTCACCTCCAGTCAGGTGAGCTCTCCCACATGAAATAGGGTGTAGCATATCTACACTAGCCCCATCACCCTCAGAAAATGGACTTCAGAAACAGGGTTGTTAGGGATTTAAACCCTTGACGCTCCCATTTGGACAAATGCTTATACAGGGAATAGTAGATGACTATCCCCTCCCACAGGGGTTTTGGTGGGCGTGATTCTATCAGGGGTTCTTGGAAAAACACTTACGGGGAGTAAGTGTTTAGGCCTTGCATCGTTGGGGGTGCAGGTATCATGTCTGGACTTGGATGTCTGGTGTTGTTATCAGCATGCAATACCAAGGTGATGAGTGAGTGTGGAAGCTTCCCACCAACCAACGATACCCGCAGACGGACAAGCTTCTCAAACCAGATCTTCATAGTCAAACTCTTCGGGCATTTGCAGATTCATGGAGAAGAAAAACTCAAGTTCTGGGGATATGTTAAATCACTCCCTTGGCTCTGGAAGTATATATAAGGCCTCGAGACTAAATCTAGCCATGATTGGTCATCATTCCTGCACACTCTGTCATCGAGTGTATTTGGTATCAACATGTGTGAGGGAACAAGCATAGTGATCTTTTACTTGCTGGGGATCTAGTCACTTAGCTTCATCAGTCGTGGTGCCTCACCGTCTGCTGTGGGAAGCATTTGTGGAGGCCATCCGGTACCATAGATCCATGCCGCAAAGTTCATGATGTGGATGCTCCCACGTTTCCTTGCTCTTTTGAAGTAGGAAATAGAATGGTCTACTGCGTCGTGTTGGCTTTGCCTTGTACGATTGGCAGATTCGATGGTTACTTCCCTTACTTCTGCAAGCCAAATCACACAAAAATTCACCTATCATGAAATGACTTTGCCAAAGGGACGATTCCATCGTTATACGTGCTACAAATGGCGTCGGAGAAATCGACCAATCCGCAAGGATGCAGATTACATGTGTGAACGTCTCCTCCACTGTCATCTCAACATTGGATGTGAAACCTATACCCTGAGAGCCTTCTCATCCATCTGATCTGAGGCATATTTCACTTCCACCGTCCACATTCCATTCTTTCTACTGCCAACTTCTCTCTCCTGAACACCGCGAAAAGTTCTAGATCGTGACATGTTCTCAACTGTCGATCCCAACCGACCCTTCATGTAGCTGTAGATCTTAGTTGGCCCCATTATCTTTCGCAATGAGAATCCTTGGCATTTATCTGTGCTGGTCCGTTCTGTGAAATAAACCGTGGCCATAGATTTATTTCCTTTCTTATCATGGCTGTTGATCTTCGCGACCTCTACCTTTCTTTCGTGATTTGAAATCGTGGCTTCACCCGTGCAAGTATGGCAAGTGAAATTGATCGAGGCCATAGATCTGACTTAGATCTCATCTCGACTGTGGAATGTTTCCAACTTTTAACCCATTTCGCAAATTGAAAACATGGCTTTGGTCGAGCATGTCTACTCACGCGAAATGGTTTAGATCCATTGATCCATCTTCGACCAGTTTCAGCCTTTGATCTCGAGCCTTGCCCAATGCCTACATCACATCTTCCACTTTCTTCTTTGCTTTTCAACTTTGATATCCTAATGGATATTTCACATTAAGTTCGTGGGGATGAGACCTTCATTGAACTCCTATTAAGTTCTTACATCAACTGTTAAAAAACAGAGTGTTAACATATGCTTTGTAGCAATCAAGTGAACATTCCTTAGATATGTCAGGAATTGGCTCAAGGTGTTCACAAAAAAACAAATATGTGGTCTCGTATTCATTAGGTACATCAAGGAACCAATCATCTGACCATACATCGTGGCATCAACTGAGTCAAATGAAGCATCACTCAATAGCTTCAGGTTCGATGCCATAGGCGTGGTTATGGCCTTGTAGTCCATCATCCCAAACCTCTTCAGGATCTCTACTGTATACTTTCCTTGTCCGAGGAATATTCCATCCACATTCTGCCACACCTCCATGCCTAGAAAATAATGCATCATACCCAAGTCCTTCATTTCGAACTTAGCAACAATCTTTCTCTTTGTATCAGTAATCAACCCATCCATACTTGTTACAAACAGATCATCTACATACAATAGGAGTATTACTGGATTGCCTTCTTCAACCTTGTAGTAAAGGTTGGAATCTGCTTTACTTTTGGTAAAGCCCAAACTGGATAGAAAGCCATCAAATCTGCTGTGCCATGTCCCGGGTTCCTGTTTCAAACCATACAGGGCTTTATTCAATTTACACACATGAGTCTCCCTGTCATGTGTCTCAAAACCTAGTGGCTTCTCCACATACACTTCCTCTTCCACTACACCATTCAAGAAAGTAGTCTTGACATCCATCTGGTGTATCTTTTGTTTCATCACTGCAGCCAGAGAAAGTACTAATATGATGGAAGTGTATTTGGCTACAGGTGCAAAAGTTTCTTCATAATCTATTCCTTCTTTCTGAAAGAAGCCACGAGCCACAAATCTTGCTTTATATTTTTCTATGCTACCATCTACAGCATGCTTGATCTTGTAGATCCATTTGGAAGTCACTATAGATTTCCCCTCAGGTCTTGGGACAACATCCCAAACATCATTCTTCATGATCGATTGGTACTCTTCAATCATAGCATGCTTCCACTCTTTCTTTTCTGTCGCTTCTTCATAGTTGGAAGGTTCTTTATCAATGAAATCACATAATAAGGCTACATAACTGGAACAAGACCTGGTTCTTTTCCTTTCTCTGTTTGATTTTTCTAGAGCCCCATATCTTACAACACCTTGGATATCTTCTCGTACCCAAGAAAGTTTCCTCTTGTGAGGATTCTTCTCTTGAGGTGGATCTACAGGTTCTTGAGGTTCTTCTATTTCTCAATATTCTTCTTGATATTCTTCGTTCATGGTTGTGTCATGAATTCTAGGTGCTTTTGTTTCTTCAGGTTCTTCAGCAGGTTTCTTTCTGGATTTTTTGTAAGCTGAGTCTTCATCAAATGTTACATTCTTGCTGATGTCGATATTCTTGAATCCTGGGAAGTATATTCTGTAAGCCTTCGAGCTTTCAAAGTATCCCACAAATATACCCTTCCTTCTTGAAGGATCTAACTTTGTCCTCTTTTATTTCGGAATGTGTATGCACACTGGACAACCAAATATTCTAAGACGGCTAACTTCTGGTTTCTTGTCGAAAAATATTTCTTCAGGTGTCTTATTCTCGAGTACTCTGTGTGGAGTATGGTTCTGTACATACACCGTTGTTTTGGAAGCTTTTTCGCATAGATGTATAGGAATATCTTGATCATGAAGCATGGCCCTTACAACTTCCATGATCGTTCTCTTCTTCCTTTATGCAACCCCATTCTGTTGTGGATTATATGGAGTGGTTAACTCCCTCTTAATCCCTGAATCTTTTCATAAGTCTTTAAATTCATTCGATTTGAATTCTCCTCCATTATCTGATCGAAAAATCTTGATCTTATTTTCTGTGTGGTTCTCGATCAAGGCTTTGAATTCCTTGAACTTGCTGAATACTTCATCTTTGTTCTTCATAAAGTATATCCATGTCTTCCTAGAAAAATCATCAATGAAAGAAACATAGTATATAGACCTGCTTAATGAACTAGATGACATCGGACCGCATACATCGGAGTGGATGATTTCCAAGATTCCTTTTTCCTTGCTCTTGCTACCTGGAAATGTCTTCTTTGTGTTCTTTCCTTTTGCACATCCTTTGCAGACACCATCATGTTTTGTCTGCATTTCTGGAAGACCTTCAATAGCTTTACTTGCAAGTGGTAGTGCCCTGTAATGCACATGTGCAAGCCTTCTATGCCAAAATTCATTTGGTTCTACTGATTCATGAACCAAAGCTTGTTCTGGTTGGCCCTTCAATTTGTATAGACCTCCTTCTTGTTCCCCAATCACAACTGCATCATAAAAAATATTTCCCTTTGGCCACATAAGAACTTGGCCATCTATAAAAGCAACCCTCACTCCTTTTGCATCCAATGTAGATATGGAGAGGAGGTTCTTCTTTATTCCTGGTACAAACAATACATTTTTCATCTTCATATACTTTCCAGAGTCTAGCTTATAGGAGGATTCACCACTACCTTTTATTGGATACTGGTAGTCATCCCCAAGTTTCACCTTATGAGGTGACTCATGTTCAGATAGTTTCAAAAATCATTATTAGAATCCTATCATATGTTTGGAAGCACCACTGTCTATAAGCCAATCATTGCTTCCATGTGAGGTAGTTCCCGTGAGAGCGGACATCAACACATATTCTTCATCACTTGAAGAATCATCACTTTCTTGTCTAATTCTCTTTGTGGAAGGTTCATCATCCTTTGAAGCATGAGCATGATATCCTCTCTTATTAACCTTTTTCTTGTGAGAGTTCCCTTTGTTAGGAAAGTATTTGTATATATGCCCTTTCTCATCACATGTGTAACATCTAATAGTAGATAGATCTCTACTAGAGTGTGAATTCTCACCTTTGGAGTGATGATGGTCCCTTCTGTTTTTCTTGGTGTGGACTGTGAGAGCTTGATCTTCACTTCCCATCTTTTCTTCTCGATTTGTTATCTGAGCTTCTTCTTGAGAGAATTCTTCCCATAGTCTTCTGAACTTGACTAGCTTCTTTCTAGCACATATCCCTTGAATGAAGGAGTCCCATGCCCTAGGAAGACCATTCAAGGTGGTCATCACAATCTCCGCATTCTCCACTTATTCATCTACTGCTTCTAGCTATTCCTTGATCTGAGAGACCCTTGTAAAGTAATATTGGGTTGTCTCTACATTCTGGATCTTTACATTCTTCAATTGGTTTCTCAGAGTCATCTTCCGATTTATGTTCTTCCCTTGAAACAGTTTGGTCAGGGCATCAAACATAGCTTTAGGTGTCTTTAGGGAGGGCACCTGTGGTATGAGGTGATCCTTGATTGAATCAGCAATAATCCTCTTATCCACGACCAATTTATTTTTGTGTAAGGCCTTAGCCTCATCTCCCTATAGAAATGGAACCTCCTCATTGATATAGGAGTCCAACTCATTTTCTTTCAGGACCAGAGAGAGCCTATATTTCCAGGCTCAGAAGTTATCAACTCCCTCAAGATTTTCATCAATCTTGGTATGATGAGACATATTAACTAAGAACATCAAATGGAAATACAAAAGATTTAGATCTTACCAGGTCAAGATGTTGGATTTGGATCTAGAGTTGAATTTTTGCAGTGTTGGTTCAGGATCAGATTAGGGTTTGACTTTCCCGGAGTTCTGTCCAACCAAAAACTTTGATCTTGATCTCTAAACTTCGATTTTGAGGAGGAGATCAATCCAGGCCTGGGATCACTAAAAAAATCCACTTCTGTGGAAATCCCTAATTTCTGGCAGTAGTGTCGGGTCAAAAATTGAAAATGCTCAGAATCAGATTCTGCTTCGACAAAAAAATGTGCCTTGGAGAGGAGAGTTAACCCAACCTTCTTTTTCTGAAAATATGTGGAGAGAGATCCAAAAAGTAGGAACCCCTAGTTTCCATAGCTGCACAGTGTCTTCTTCTTAGGTTAGCTCTAATACCATGTTAGATTTTTATCATTCAAGCTAGAAATATATTAGGATCTTTAACTGAGAGAATAACAAGCACATCAATAAAATAAAAGAGACAATGAACACAATGTTTTTCCTCAGGGAAACCAGAAATGGAGAAAACCCTGCATCTTCCTCAGAGATAGAATCAGCACCAAAAGTAAAACCACAAAACAATAAGATGATCTCCCGACAACAGTAGCCTCTTTATTTCTAGTCCAAGAAACTTCTTCTCCCTAGGTTATGCGCTACAACTGAGTGTGAGTGAGTGTGTGTTAAATAGAAAAGCTCACTCTCTATTTATACTAATTCCTGACTTGACAATAACTCACCAGGTCCGAATTCTCTAGGAGAGTCTAATAACCCTAGGGCCCCGCAACTGCAGGGACTTTAACCCTTGAACAATAGGAGGGTTACCCACAATGACTTGACATGACTTGTTTACATTATTGAATCTCCCTATAGGAACATCGGGGCATGACATAACTCAAATAGATTATAGACATTTCCTGGAATAAACATTGGGGTACAAGACATAAGATATACAGGTGAATATATTCTGAGGTTACAAATACATCAACAAGTAGAGCCATTAAAAAGAATCAATTAACATAATAAAATTTGGATTGGGATATAAATCCTATCCTCTTAACTGTGGGATGTACTTGGGCATTGCCCTAAAACTCATTGTGAGGAGTACCACAGGAAGCTTGAAGTAGTTGTCCATTGAGAGGACATGCCAACCAAAAATGGCAACGACTCCCACCAGATTGACTAGTTCCCACCCGAGAGGAAAACCAAGAGATGTTTTTTTTGGAAAAGTGGTTATCATTTTTACCTGAGCTGTGGAGTGAGGGGTACTGCTCCAATATGTAATATGTTAGACAATATTAGTGGTCGAGTGACTCCTTTTGAACCATTAGGAATTCGATTAAAATCAAGGTCCACATTCATTTCTCGTCACTACAATAATCCATCATTTCTCCACCACATTATTCTTATCGGCTTAGGGGACACACTCCTCAGGTCAATTTTTTGAACCATCACCGTCGAATCCATCTTCAACATCACTCACCACCCTTAGAGCCACACATAACCTCTAAGTCCGATTCATATTCCTACCAATCCAAACCCACTTTGTTCACTTCCCCCACTAGCCCCATGTCTAGTGTGCATCCAGATAATAGAGGGATAGTCAGTGATGGACCTATGTCCTTGTCACCCATCATCACAGGTATCCCTGCTAGTGGGCCCATCACCACTACACACACGGCTATTGGTATGCTACCCATTAGTGGTATACCCACACTAGCTACTGTGGTCCCTACCATACCACCTTTTATTCCTAAGGGAAGTGGCCCTTCCATGTCCATTTCGACTATCCCCACTATGGGAATTCAACCTCATATACCCCCAGTCATGCATGGGAACTATGTTCTTGAAAACAATGACACCATTGCTGGTCTGTCTTGAGCCAACCTCGACTCTAGCCTACCATTCGTGTCTAGTATTAACCTGCCATATTTGGCAAGGTTAACAAATGACCCCATCAGTCATCAACCACACTGGCCTCCCATGCCTACAAAAATTACCCTTAGACATCCCTAATTTTGAGGGCAAGGCAGGAGAGGACCCCCAGAACCACATCATGTCTTTCCACTTGTGGTGTTCATTTAACAACATTGTGGATAACTCTATTAGATTGAGGTTGTTCCAGTGCACACTTATAGGTGATGCAACCAAATGGTACATCGATCTACCTCATGTCACTTTCCCTAATTTCTCCTCACTTGCCTCAATGTTCCTTCAATAATTTCAGCTACCTGTTCGATATGAAGAGGGAGTAGAGATCCTTTTATCCTATCACCAAAATATAGATACCCACATCAAGGAACACATCCATGAGTGGCAACGTTTATGTAGCTTGTGCAAGATCCAACTGGATGATAGGATCTTCCTTGACTAGTTTCTAAAAAACTTACTCCCAGCCATATCCAAGGAATTTGCATTTGAGCGACCCCAAATTGAGGAGGAATCCATCCTAAAGGCTCAACAGTTTGACTTGACCTATGACCATCCTGGTTATTTATATACCATCATACCTAATTCTCCCTAATCCTATATCACTCATCGTGATATATGGAGGGCATCCCACGCTATTGATGGAGTCATCAGATCTATCACACAGCACCCCTAGTTCTTCGAGGCCTCTCCCATGATGCCACCACACCAGAGTAACATCCACTATCTTTCCCAACATATTTTCTCCCGTGATTACTCATGTATGATGGATTAGTCTAGAGCCACCACCTCCTACGCACCTACCACACCAACTGATCACATCCATGGTTTGACTTGTTCAGTACAACTATGTTCTAGCCAAGCAGCTGGGTTTGTATCCTCTCCTGCTCCCCTGGTATATTATGCACCACCTGTGCAACCCACTCTGACTTCAGCCTCGAAGCCTCTAGTCTCTATAGGACAGGTTTATGCTCTGTAAAACCTTCCTAACCAACCTGCCCCCAATAACCAACAAGGGCAGGGAAAGAACAAGCAAGGAAAAAACTGAGGAAATAATCAGCCCCAAGGATGCGGCCAACATGCTAACCCTCCAAGCAATAACAGTTATGACCCGCCTGCACAGAATCCCCTGTTGACAATTTTAGGTTATAGTTTTGATTGATGTCAAAGGTGTTCATGAATGACAAAGGAATAACTAGTGGATATGATGGCAGGACAAAATCAGTGAAAGACTAAAGTTGACAATTTTAGGTTATAGTTTTGATTGATGTCAAAGGTGTTCATGAATGACAAAGGAATAACCAGTGGATATGATGGCAGGACAAACTCAGTGAAATACTAAAGTAGTGATGGCATGGCATGGCATAATTGAGGATGTGGCATGACACATATGATGACATGGAATATGATGCTGTCTCAGTAATGATGAAAGACTAAGGTAGTGATGGCAAATTTGTTTATGAAGTACAAAGGATAAGCAAAAGATACCATGAAAAAGTTAACATAGATTTAATGCAACATAAGTCAAAGTAAACACAAAATGGCACGATGACGAGGTGTCATAGACGAAGGTAGTGATGACATGGCACAGTGATGAGGTGGCATATTTATCTGCATGAGATCCGATGAATGCAGATCAATTTTTGTATAATCCACAAAGATAGAATGCATATCTTCATTAGTTCTAGAATGGACGGTTAGGGAGCAACCCACACTAGATCTGATGGTGAAGATCAAGTTTACATAAGTTAGGCAGAAAATCCAAAGTTCCACAAAAGATCAAGGCGGTCAGGGGTAAAATCCACAAGGAAATCAATGGTCCAGGAAAATGCAGAATCAAAGTTGCAGAAGTCCAAAATAGGAAAGTGTGAAAACAAAATTGCGGAAAGTAGCTTGCAGAAAGTTGAAATGTTACGTTTGTGCATCCGACATCCCACATCCTGCAATATAGAGAGATCAAACTATGGACGTTAGTTCTACTAAATAGATCAATGGTGTGGAAGAAGGATTGCAAAAAGAGTCTTGTGGAAAGGAAAAAGTGGACAATTGACATCCTACATCCCGCAATCTAGATATTGGCGGTCAAGAAAACGCCCGACGAAGATCAACAGTGGGAAATCACTGAAACATAATATTGGTGTGGAAAGGAGATTTTAAGATGGAAATCGATGGTTAGATCAATGATCTAGATTGACTTAGAGATAAGATCAATGACTCTGATTGGATCAGGAAGCTGATCCTACGGAAATAAATTTGGCAGTGTGGAAGCACCTGCAAACATTGGACAAAGGTGCGGAAATGGTTTCCAAGTTGTGGAAACGATATATGAGGTGCAGGATCAATGGAAGAACGTGAAAGGACATTATGAAAGTATAAATTGAGCACATAGATCTGTAGAAAAACACACCACTCACAAAATAGCTCACACGATTTACTCAGCAATTGAAGAATGAAACAGTGCAAAAATGGCTCGCAACTGTGAATGCTTTCATTAATCAAAAAGTAATTAGATAATAATTACAATGAAGTAAAATGGATAAATAGCCACAAGAAATTTGAATCCACATGAGGAAATTCAAATTGATTACACTATACTTGACTGTAGGTAACTAAGACCTTGTCTAAATCATTATCGGAGGACTCAATGGTTAACTGACCTTGTCTAAATCATCATCGGAGTTCTAAAACACAACTAAAGTGTTACATTTAGTGTTGACTAAGGCTAACTGACTGTGGTAGGTAGGAAATACGCTCCTCCTGCATGTAGCCATGCAAACCTAGCTCTAACTGAATGTAGAGGACTAGAACTGAATGTAACTGACTCCTAACTTAGCTTGACTAGTCACCAACTCAACTCAACTGACCTTGGTTGGTATCGGCACTCTAGTGGCTCCTAAATTGTAGGGATTGTTCTAGGAGGATCCTGAAATGATGCATGCAAGTGAAATTAGTGGCAGTAGGCCTCAATCAGTGTTCCCCACACTTTAGTAATTGAAACATGTTCCCCAATTAGGCCAAGTGGACCCAATGGTGCTAGTGACTAAAAATAGAGTGGATGGACTCCCGATTTAGACATGACTCCTGATTTAGACATATGACAAAATTGGACAAGGGAGGATTAATAATCCTAATAGAAAGGTGTAATATTCATATCTGAAAGGGCACAATAGTGAAAGGCATGTTTGTTCATCTTGAAGAGACGCAACTGTTGAAAGAAGCTTAAACGATGAGAAGTATTTAAGAAGCGGCCTATGTAATAAGGAAAATGTCTCTGCAGTTCGAATTGCATGATCAAAATAAGAGACTAATGGGTGCAATAGAATAAAGTGGGAGAGAAATCATGAGAAACATATCAAGGTGGCAGGGTGGCTCTAGAGCATGCAATAGGATTGTAGGGGGTGTTTCCTCCTTTTAGTTGTAGCTGATAAACCAGGGGGATGTATCCTCCTTCCAATTGGCATTAGTAAATAGGGTGTTGTAGCATCCTTTCAGCCGAAGCTGATAAACAAGGGGGTTGTAGCCTCCTTCCAATTGGCATTGGTACATAGGGTGTTGTAGCATCCTTTCAGTTGAAGCTAATAAACCAGAGGCTTGTATCCTCCTTCCAATTGGCATTGGTAAATAGGGTGTTGTAGCATCCTTTCATTCATAGTTGATAATCTAGGGGGTCATAGCCTCCTTCCAATTTGTATTGGTTAAAAGGGTGTAATACCATCCTTGTCTGTAGCAACAGGAAAAACTATTTATAGATAAAAATTTTGCAGTAATAGGACGTATTGGCATTTTACCCTATTGGGATTCCACGTTAAAATTTTGTTCTATGTATTCTTGTTGTTATGTTTTTCTAATGATATATTTAAAAGTGGTTAAAATAGTAAAAATATAACAATACTGATTCACCCCCCTCTCTGTATTGACCAATAAATCAACAATTGGTATCAGACCAGGTTCCTTCACTACAGTTTAAGCATTGGAAGGAAGATCCCATGAAAACCACTATGGATCATCAAGAAGGAATGACCACTAACAGACCTCCACTATTTACAGAAGAAGACTATGCATATTGGAGTGTTAGATTGAGATGCCATTTGATGTCCCTTGGATGGAAGGTTTGGACTGCAACTAAAAAGGAGGTTCCTGTGGGAAACTAGTACCCTACAGACACAATTGAACTAGGTGAATATGAAGGCAATTCCAAAGCCCTATATGAAATCTTGAGTGGATTAACAAATAATGTGTTTATCAAGGTTATGCAATTCACATCTTCTAAACAAGCCTAGGATAAATTGAAGATTATCTATGAAGGAGCATCTAAGGTCAAAGAATCCAAACTGCACACATATAAAGCTCAATTTGAAAACCTCAAAATGAGAGAAGAAGAGAATATTGGGGAATACCTTCTTTGTGTAGATGAGGTGGTTAATGCTATTATAGGTCTTGGAGGAAAATTGAAAGAAAAAGAAGTGGTAAGCAAGATCCTAAGAACATTACCAATGAAATATGAATCAAAGGTTTCCACCCTAGAGGAACGGGATGACATTAAAATGGTAATAGTAGATGAGCTGCATGGAACTCTCACTACTTATGAGATGAGAACTAGACAGGATAAAAAATCTAAGAAATAATTATTGTTTAAATTCAATTTCAAAAATCAATCAAAAAATCTAGATGATGAGGAATCCCTCTTTGTAAGTAGACTTAATAAAGGCACTGAGAAATACAAAGGTAAACTACCTTTAAAATTTTCTAATTGTGGAAGGATTGGACATTTTTCCCATAAGTTTTCCTACCCAAAACAAGAGGAGAGTGACCATGAAGAATATTTCTTTTATAAGGGTAAGACTCAAGTTTAAATAAGAAAGGAATAACTTCTATTCCAAGGAAGAAAGTGAAGACGCGGAGATGAGTGAAGATAATGAAATCATGTTCTTAGGACCAACAAACGTAGATGAGGAATCAAAAGTGGACATAGAAGCTGAATACATGGATGTTGTAGATGAAATTGAAAGAAGTAGGAAAAGAAACAAATTTTTGAAAGAGAAACTATCTAAATACCAAGAAGAGACAAATTAGATTATTACTGCTTTGAGAAACCAACTTCAAGAGGCCAAGAAGAGTGAGGAATATCTAGTAGTTCTTCTCGGGAAGAGAATTCAAGATTCTGAAAAACTTGAGAAATAAATTGATCGAATTAGAGAAGGGGTTGATGAAAATTTTATCAAATATAAGTTTAAAAACAACTCAAAGATTTTGGATGACATTCTGAACAGTCAAATATAATCCAGTGACAGATCTAGTTTAAGGTTCGTTAAAGAAGAAGACAGATAGTTTCCCACTCACTAATCAGAGTGGAAGTACAAAGAGCTATGCTGAAGTACCTAAGAGTCCTGTTAAAAAGGAAAATCACAAAGAATATGCTTTATCTTTTCATGACAAAGACAAAACTCATGAGGAGCTCAAGAGACAAGTAATAAATAGAAATCAGAAAATCTTTCTCGGTCATTGTTATTCCTGTAATAATTTTGGTCATAAACCCCTGAAATGAAAGGATTATGAAAATGTTCATGACTACAAGAAGGATGTAATTAAAAAGTCGAAGGTAAGGAATCATAACTAGTTTGGACTTCTCCAAAGGTGTGATATAGAGTGTTACAAATGTAATAACTTTGGACACTTGGTTAGGAATTGTCAACTAAAATGTGATGCTCTAGTAGAAGTTCAGAGACAGTGGAAGAAAATGGCAGTTAGGAAACAGAGAGACCAAATACCTCATATGGATAAAGAAAAATTTCATGGTTATTGTCATTACTGTCATAAGTTTTGTCAAAAGGTGGCTGACTATAGATTCAGGGGAGAAAATCAAAGGATGAAAAGGGAACATGACCCCAACGCAGAGCATGGTGAAGGACAGGTAAATAGTACACCTCCTGAAAAGGTATGGATGAAAGAATTAGAATCTTCAGAAGAAACACAAATTTTAGTCATTAATGAAGTTTTTGTAGTTGATGTTGAGAATAATGAGGTCATAGATAAAAATGACACTCTTCATGAGGAAAAGCAAGATGGATATATAAATGAATACACCGATAAAGATGAAGGTGATGAAGAAGGATGTAGTGATGACTGTGGGATACTTTTCTAAAAAGGTCTCTCATGATTTAAAGAAAACCCCGAGAATAACATTAGAAAAGATATTATACTTAGGGGGAGTTATAGTCATAAAAATCCAATTGGTATCTAAATAAAAAAACTCAATTGGTGTCTAATGTTTAAGTATACTGAAAGCTATCTTCTTCAAAGATGATAGGAGATCAAGGTTGGTGTATGGATGGCATTAGAGAAAGTATGAAGTAACGTGAGAAAAAAATGTGAGAGTCATGAAGACCATGATGTATGCAATCAAATAGAAGATAAAGTTGATTATGTTCACTTAGTATTTGAAGTCATGACACATAAAAAATTGTTGACAATAGAAAAAAATTCAAGTCTATTGATAAGGTAGCAGGATGAGTTCAACATTGACAAAGAAAAACTTCAAGGATATGGGTCTTTGTGTCTGAGATAATCAGACCAAAGAAAATATGTAATAAACTAAAATAATATCTATGTTAAGGATTTGAAGTTACAGGTCCTGTTAGCACTAGAATTGAGCCAAAGGTTGTGGAAGGCCCGCACCCATGTAATAGTAGAACCTCTTTTGAAGAGAGAATTGGCCTTCTACTCTTCCGAGAGGGATCTCTCACCAAATATTATTAATGCTAGATATGTACAAGTGAAACTATAAATTTTTTGTGAAATTGGTTGAAACAAGACATAGAACCATTGGGAGATGGAGTCAATAAGTGTAACAAAAATGAACAGAACTTATGCAGGCGATTTCAAAATAGAGGCAAGATAGCCATTCAATCACAGTCAAAGAAGAACATGAACAGACCATCAACATAGAGCATTGGAAAATAAATTCTGTATTAAGTTTAGAACAAAAAGTTTGGTGAATATCTGAAACAACAGATGGATCATAGCATGTATGAATTTCAAACTGTTATACACTTATTTCAAACATGAAAGAAAACATAATGGAATAGATAAACTGGAAAAACATTCACATGAGAAAGGAAGCAACAGACTGTAATACAAACAACACATGAATCCCTGTGTAAAACACCGACCTCGGCTTTGCAACTTTATTAAAATACTATTGAAGGCATACACTGCAAAATTACATTGGCTTCAACCCTTTCTCCTTCTTCAGGAGGTATATTTATAGCATTTTGGACTTCCTAGACCGACATCTGGGAATCAAAATTTGTTACAACTGAAAAAAAAACTTCTAACAAACTCGTAGGTGACACATCGGCCATGATTTACATAAAAAATTGGAAAATGATATATGGATTGCAAGAGAAAATATGCATGAAAGTCTTCTATGTTTCCATCTGGCGGGTGACAGCTGTACAGAGTTCTAGGAGAGCTGACCATCAGAAAAATTCCTACGTACTATCATTGCCACTTCTATGGATGCGTTTTGAATTTGGCCGACCCGTATTGCTGAATGACTCTCCATAAGTCAGGACTAGGTAGAGTCGACATGGCCATATCAGATGCTTGCACATTGAACTCCATCGTTTCCAGGTATGAAGTTTTAGGGACTTCGGCACAGGTGGCCTTTAAAATCAAACAACAATTCAAATTCGCTGGCCAACTTATCAAAAATGATCTTTCCTGACAATGATTGTTACATGTCTCCAAACTTGCTGTTGTCTAATCGGAACTGAACCAGATGCTCCCGATATTCCTTTTAGGACAATAAAGGACCCTTCTCTTCCCAGAAGAAAGCGATCCCTTTGTCTACCAGCGGTTTGAATAACCTGATAACCTCCTTGACTTTGTGTTCAATAACATCTATTTTGGCTCATACAGTCTCCAGCATTCTGTGTTTACAAATTCCCTTTCTCAAAAGATTCAGAGTCTTTGTTTTACTTTCCTCTAGCTTGGACATCTGTATGGTGGCCTTAAGCAGTCTAGAATTCAAGATGTCCCCAGTTTCTTTGTTGAGGTGTATTATGTTAGTAGTGGGAACCTTTGAGAGGTTCACACTAACCTCTAACACCTTATATCCTATCGCCAAGGTGAAGCTAAGGGTGTCAGTGGCATGATCCATTATTGTCTTCAATGCCACGTTTGGGTAAGGAAACTGCATTACTTCGCTGTGTAGCTCTTCTGTCTCTTTGAAAGTTTTATCAGTCCTTACCTGGTAAGATCCTAGCCATCCTTCTTTGAATGCATGCCTTTTTGGAGTGTTCCCATCAAATACATATTCTTGGATTTGTAGTTTGGTTGCCTCGGGCTCTTCTAGCTCCTGTTTTTTCTCCATACTCTTTTTCTTCATCTATCCCTTTGTATTTCCCTTTTTAACCTGCACTAACTGTTACCTCCATTCTATTTTATACCTTTTTGGCATGCTGATCATGTCCACTTCTTCAGTATCCATAGGCTCCAGACCCCCTCTTTTCACTGAACTTGTTGAATAGCTGACCAATGATGAGACCTCCCCGGATATTGAAACTATTTTAGCCAATCCTCTTTGGGGAGAAGGTTTTCTTGGAAGGTATGAACCAGTGTCTTATTCTATGCTAGTATCCATCGGGGCAGGATTAGGGAAATCATCCCATATTTCTGCTTCCCTGAGTCTGAGTATCTCAGTGTGTTCAAAAGGTCTGCACTTGTGAGCATTCCTTCTTTTGGAAATTATTTGATAAGGGTCGTAGTTTACAGCTTGTCCCAGAGAAAAATCCATGCCCCTGAGCAAGTTGGTAACCAGTGGAAAAGAAGCTCTGCTCCTAACTATGTATGGTTCAACTTCCCAAGGGAAAATCAAATTTGAGCTCTTTTTATAGCTCAAGAAGTGCTCTTCCTCAACAATGAGTCTTTGTCGGATCAATTCCATGGAGAAAACCCTGGCGGTTAGAAAAGATGGCAGAATGTAGGGTTGATGCACAAAGCCGTACAATCTTATGGTCGTTCCAAATTCTATCAGGAACCAGTCTGCTATATTCTTGCTATTTGACAGTTGTAGCATTTGTCTCATCTCGGGCAACACCCTAGGTAACCTTTCTTGAAAGAAAAGGTCATATATTTCGGCCATCAATTGGTTCATGAACTTACAATAGTCTGTGGCCATATCAACAGTGATTTCCAATTCAGGAACTTGCAGGTCTTCTTCGTTATAAGATATAAGCATTCTCAGCAAAAATTATTGGAATCTGAACACATTAGTGCCATGGAAATTCCGTAACTGAGAACGGATGTTCTCGGCTAGGAATTCATCAAACTTAAGGTAGCAAGACTGATAATATTTCATGGGCAATTTAGGTTTAGCTGGAAAAGTACTCAAGTTGAACAATAGACTCAATAATGACTTTGGGACATAGGAATCAGTATCTAGGCCTAGAAACTGACTAGCTAGGGATATACACCACTGATTTTCTTCGTTGAATTAGCTAAGGTCTATAGGGTATGACTGGTCGATGGGTTCACCATTGGGTTTAGAACAAGCGTTCCAGAAGGTTTCTTTACTTTCATTTGTAAACTCTCTGAAGCAACTTATAATATTTTATTCCTAGTAGGTTTGGGATATATGGACAAATTCGTTTGGGATGTGCAGGGTGTTGCAGATGACGGAAGGCTGGACTGAACAAAGGATTTTAGAATTTGACTTATTCATAATGACACCTTCGGTGACAGAGAAATTTTCTACACACCATTTGACAAATTTAGGGCAATGGGGGGTTTGGCCAATAGAGAATAAATGGAAGAAGGATTTAAAAACACCACAGATATCTCTACCTTAGTCCTTAAGGAGTTCTAATTTACCTCTGGCAGTTTCAATGGCTTCTCCCACCAGGATGGTATTGAAAATCTTGACATTCTCATCTACTAGACTTTCTTCTCCCCTCCGACATGTGAGCTCAGGTTCTATATCATCTCTCACCCCTACCACCTCTACTGCTCCTATCACATCCATTTTCAAATAGCACTGAGGTTGTATCAGGGGCCTACCTTATTGTGTAGCACAGTCTCCTAGTTGGTCCATTCTGGTGCTCTGTATGTGGTTGCAGTAGATTTGAGGTTTTAGAAAATACAAACCTTTCCAACTTCACGTGGACCCTTTTATAGCTTTTCACACAACATAACCTTCACGCCCTTCCCAAGCGGCTCGCACTGTGGATCTTACTCCTTTTTCTCTGAGTCGTTGGTATGTGAGGTCCTTTATGGTACATCTTTTCTTACCTGGTGCGTGTGCAGCCCAATCGTCGATCAAGATTGACTTTTCTTCACAACCGTTGATTTGAGTGGACCCTACCACTCTTCGTGATGTGAGGTTATGGTCCCCTCTGTGCTAGTTTAGATTGTGAAATGAACCACGACCGCTGATCTCCCTCTACTCTTGCAATGACCATCGATTTGAGTGACTTGTATCACTTTTCACAATCCAAAATCAGTACTATGTCCTTGCTAATATGGGATGCAAAATCACTTACAACCGTGGATCTTCTTGGATCCCAACCTTGGATGTTAGATGCCTCCACCGTTTAACCCATTTTGTGATTTGGAAAAGTGGCTTTAGCTGAGCATGTTCACCGTGTGAAATGTTTTGATGCCATTGATCTGCCATCTGATCAATCTCAACCTTCTATTATGACTCTCGTTTAATGCCTTCAGCACATTCATAATTCTCTTCTTTACCTTGCATCCCCGATCCATGGACTGTCTTGTCACTTTTGATATTCACTACTCTAGAGTGGGGATTCCAATTTACGTTGTCCTTTCCTTCATTTCCATCGTGGCTTATTCTAGTAGCTGAATGCTATCTCGTATATGCCATCAGCCCCACTGCAAACACTAGGTTTCCTTCCGAACACCTCTTAACAAGGCCAAAATTCCCATGTATCTCTTATAATCAAAAAAATTAATAGAGTGTTAAAAACTGGCTCCATGAGGGATGATATCCTCCCAGTGAGGTAGCAAAGAACCCATAGACTAGTCTCCTACTCCATTGACAGCATCCTTTTATTTTACTTCCTGAAAGAAAACATAATTCAAAATAATGGTTACCTCTTCTGATCTTAGGGCCTTCTCTACGGGATTCAAATATTCTGACTCACCATCCATACTAATTAAAACATAAAACATATTTACACTATGATACATGGACCTTAGTCCCTTTAATCAAAGTAACATTTCATAAAACTCCCATTCACCGTGCCTCCTTCGTATTGTGACCCATCTGGATACTGTAGAATGAAGGCGTTGTCTCCTCTGTGTGCCACAATAAGGTATGGGCCTACCCACAAGTGGTCGAATTTTCCATGTTTACCCTTTTCTTCATGCGGGGCATCCCTTTTCAACACCAAGTCATTGACCTAGAAAACATATTCCTTTATTCTCTTGTTGAAGGTATTCTTCATCTTCTCCTGGTGTATCTGGACTTTATCATAAGCCTTGTCCCTCCATTCAGTTCAATAATCTGGTTGATCCTTCTTTGAATAGGATTAGGCTCATCCAACGTGTCCCGTAACAATTTCATGACTGGAACGCCCAGAGAGGTAGGGAAAATTAGCTCGGCTCCATATACCAACTGAAACGACGACATACTGATGTCCCTCTTTGTGCTAATTCTGTCGGCCCACAAGGCATATTTCAACTTCGTGTGCCAAGATTTCTTTTTATCCTCCAACAAATTCTTAATAATCCTCACAAGAATTTTGTTAGAGGATTCTACCAGTCTGTTTCCCTGTGGGTAATAAGTTGTAGAGTGATTTAGGCTTATGTGGTATTTATGGAAAAAATTGATCATCTTCTTGGACTTAAAAGCAGATGCGTTGTTTGTAACAATTCGCTTAGGGCAACCAAATCTCTCCAAATATTATCTTTTAAGAAATCCATTATTACTTCTTCTATAGCCCTTTTGGTGGGTATGGGTTCGATCCACTTCGTGAAGTAATCGGTGGCCGTTAGAATCCACTTATGATGCCCTGAGGAGTTTGGGTTTATCTCTCAAATGAAATCTAACCCCCACTGCTGGAAAGGAGCTTCTATAGATATAAGGTTGAGGGGAAGTGAAACCACTTTTCTTTTCCCTTCAAAAATATGACACTGGTGGCATTTAGTCGTTTCCTTATAGACATCTGAGAATAATGAAGGCCAATAAAATCCTTCCCTCATAATTTTATTTGTGGTTACTTTCCAGGAATGATGTCCTCCACAATCTCCTTCATGAAATTCCTTCTCTATATGTTGAGCTTTGTTTTCTAGAAGACAATTCAACAGTATCCCCCTGGGGTCTTTCCAATAAAGATATTGTTCTATGATGCAAAATTTTGCAGCCTTCAGTTTCATGGATCTAGATTTGGTTTTGCTTAGCCCTGCAAGAGGTTGTAAATTCCGCAATACAAAAATAATGTCAGCATACCAAGGAGATGCAGAGAAATCAGGCTTCACTTGCACCTCCATCTCTACCCGATCAGACTGACAAGCTAGAAAATTCAGCCGCAGAGAGTCACAATGGGAATCCATCATCATTTTAGCTAACCCTTGTCCTTTGATCAATTTTGTGGGATTTATTTCTATGTTTTACTCTAGAAGCACTGCAACCCATTTAGCTCTCTTTCCCTTCGGATCCGGCTGTGTAAGTATGCTTTTCACTACGCTGTTGGGTACATAGGAGATTATTTGGGAATGAAAGAGGTATATTTTGAAATATTTCAAGGCCTTAACCAAAGCGTAGGCTTTTTTTCCCATTATACTATATTTCAATTCTCCATCCCTCAATATTTTACTGAAGAATGCTATAGGTTGTTCTTCGCACTGATCATTTTTCTGCAGCAACAATGCCAATACAGTATGTTCTGAAGCATACAAGAACACTAAGAAATATTTCTCAAAATATGGATTGATCAGTACAAGAGCGTCCGAAATGGCATGTTTTATATTTTTGAAAGCCTTCTTGGCTTCCACCGTCCATTTGATTTCTTGATATTTCCTCAGCATATACGCAATATCCATTATAATTTCGGTGAAGCTAGGGATGAATCTCCTCATGAAGTTGACTTGACCGATGAAAGACTATATTTCTTCCTTGCTCCTTGGTTCCTCTTCTCTCAAGATGCCATTTACCATGTCTGGATCGATCCTGATTCCTTCCTTTGAAATGATGTGCCCTAGCAACTTTCCTTCTTCTAGAGTGAAGTTCGACTTTCTAGGGTTTAATGAGATGCCATACTTCCTGCACTTAATGAAAACCCTTTCTAAATGTTGGATATGATCTTTATCTCACCTGGAGTATACAATAATGTCATATATGTATATCACCACAAATGTTTCTCTCTCATCTGCAAAAGAAATATCCATGGCACGTTGGAAAGTTGCTCCAGCATTCATTAACCCGAATGACATCTTTGCGTACATGAATGTACCCCAAGGTGTGGTGAAAGCAGTTTTTTCTTGGTATTCAGGTAACACCTTCACTTGATTGTAACCAGAAAAACCATCCATAGTGGATATCCTTTCTGAGCCTACTACCCTCTACAAGATTTGGTCCATCTTCGGTAACGGGTAATTGTCTTTCAAAGACACTTTGTTTAAGTTTCTGAAATCTACACATAACCTTATCTCCCCATTTTTTTTCCGAACAGGAACCAAATTGGATACCCACCTCGAAAACTTCAGAGTCACAATTATCTTTGCATCAAATAACCTTTTCACTTCCTTTTCAATAATGGGTACTACCTTCAGATTGATCCTCCCAAATTTCTGCCTAAATGGCTTCCCCCCGGGTTTAATTGGGATAGTATGCTGTATGATGGAAGTGTCATACTCTTTGAGATCTTCATAAATCCATGCAAACAAATCTGTGTATTTCTTCATTAGATTCACATACCATTATTTTTCTTTAGTGGGAAATTTCTTGGACAACTTTATAATTTTTGGGTCACATTTAGTGCCAATATTTATATCTTTGACGGCGTCTATGGTAGGCTTGACCTTGAGATCTCTGGCTACGTCATTCTGGTAAAAGAGGGACTCTAAGGGGATCAAACCTCTGGCAATATGATTGATTTTCAACTGGAATATATCCCTGCCTCCCAAATATTCTTTCAGTTTTCCCACCCTAGTGGCCTCTTCCCCTTCCTCTTCAACATCTAGGAAATTCTCGGAGTCAGCGCCATCCTCATCTATGTGGGTATTTACAAACTCACCAGACAACTCCAGAAATCTATTGATCTACATATCATCTTTGAAAACTTTCCAATATCTAGTGTTGTCTAGTATGGAAGGTATATTCACAATATCTACTTTGTATTTCCTTTTTCCTGATGTAGGGGCCTCGAATTTTCCGGCGGCAATCGCCAGAGAGTCCACCACCATATTCTCACATCTAGGGATCACTTGGACTGTATGTTCGATGAATTAATTTCTCAACATGTCCCACAACTCATTCCAGTAATCCCTCATCCTTGGATGTCTAGTTTGGTAGCTGTCATTCACCTGATTCACTACAAGCTCCAAATCTCCAAAAAATTGGACCCTTTTAGCTCCTAAATCCTTTAGCACATGCAGGCGTAGCAACAAGGCCTCATATTCTACTACATTGTTAGAGCATTAAAAAACCAACTTATAAGAATAAACTTTGGTATCCCTAATCGGGGAGATTATGTACACACCTTTGCCAACACCCGCTTTAGCCATTGAGCCATCAAAATACATCTTCCACAATCCTTCGTCCTTCTGCTTTCTTTCCAAAGATTCCAGTTCGTTGGTCTCTTCTTTATCCTTTTTACCTTTTCGTGGGACAACGACTTTTGAGTTGCAAGGAGATATATCATTGAAGAAGACAGATGACCCCAAGTCTGTGTCGACAACATAAACATGATGGATGTTAGGCTGAGCTTGACTGCTCACGACGTAAGGAAATATTTTCTCACTGTATAACCTTTTGTTTTCATTCTGAATAGGAATTGGTGCATAGGTCATGTCCATTTGCAAGCTACCCTTTAGCTTTGAAGTCAAATATCTTGATAGCAAAATACCAAACTTGGGACTAATATCGACCACAACAACATACATGACCACAATTTTAGACGACAACTTATTTAAAGATACCACCATGTCTTTGATCAATCCTAGAAATTTTACCCTCTTAGAATCAAAGGAATACAGGTCTTTATAAGGCCTTGTAATCTCCAATCCCAAGCTCTCCACCACTCCCTTTGGCATCAGATTATGTGAGGCTCCTGAATCCAGCATAGTATTGTGTAACACCATATCATGTACATTCAAGCTCATGTAAAAGGGTGGCACTTCCTCGTCTTCGCTATCCACGCTGTTAATCTTAGACCCCAGAATGATAGTAGGGTTGTCTTCAGTCAGCTCTAAGATATCTGGGTGAGCTTCTCTTTGATTTGCATTCATCTTTGTTATAGTGTCCCTGTATTCCTGATTCCTCAATAATTCATTGAAAGGAATCAAAACCTTCAGCTTAGCTAGCTCGTTTTGGAGGTTAAACATGTGAGGCATTTTCCCAGCTCGACAGGTGCCATTTTCTCCAGCTCCCTCACATTACTAGTCTCTTTTTCCACTTCCCTAGATGCTACCGGCTCCTTTTGTTTCTCATTTCCTTTCCCTGGGATGGTCTAAATACTAGAAGGTTGGTTTGGGTTTAACCCCCCTTTGTTTATAGCAACGTCCCTACTTCTTAATTTGATCTTCCTGAAATCGTCTATAGCATGCATATACCCCTTATGATATTTCTCCAATTCCTCTATCAGGGCCTTATCATCCACTTGTGTGAACATTTCATGTTCCTCCTCAGTCAAGCAGATCTCAGAGTCTAAATTGCCAAAATGATAGATATGATCTTCGATATAATTCACCTCATCTTTGGCAGCCACATAATTTTCAGGGAAAGGAGGCCTAATTGGCTGCTCTTCTTGGTTTCTTGGATTCCTCACATCCCTTGGTCTATTTGGTTGGAGTGAGGGAGGAACCAGCCTCCTAAAATTGGGATTCCTTATCTGAGGTTCATTCTTCTCCTAGTTTGTTGGTTTGGCCTTCACCATTATCATGTCCATCAATTTTTCCATAGTTTTATATCATCTCGAATTTTATATCACTGGATGAGGAGGTAGAAGTAGTGGGGTGTCTACCTTTCCTTCTGTCAACCTTCACCCTCGATTTTATTTTCCCACATGCCATTATATTGGCCTCTACTTCTAGGGCGTCAGTGAACATAGCCGGGAGGGTGTTTGAATTTATTTCTCTCAATAACAAAGCAAAATCATTGTCAAATGCATCAGTGTAATGAACTTTAGCCGCCCCGGGTGAAGGTTTGATATCAGCAGGTATCGATTTGTAGACCCGCATGAATCTGCTTGAAAACTCATGGACCGAATCCAAAACCTCCTTTCTTGAGATTGTTGTATTGAGACAGGACCTGTAATGGGCTTTGTTTATAATCCCATCTTTCTAGAAATATAGTTTGAAAACCAGCGAAACTATGGATAGACCTAGGTGGAAAATCTTTGTACCACTTCTTGGCTTCCCCAGAAAAACTCTGAGCGAACAACCGCATTTTGACATCTTCATCATCCACCTCTTGCAGGTCGATGAAATCATCAAACTTACCCACATGGTATCTCGCCGAGACATTCCCCTCCCTGTCATAGAGTGCAATTCTTTGGGCGTAATTCAAGGGGAGGTCATGCAGAACTAGAGGTAAGGCTAATGGGGAAAATCTAGCAGCAGCCATCGGGGTAGGTCGATTGGGAGAAGACTGGGGGTTAGGAAACTGGGTGTTCTGAAAAACAGGGACAGTCTCTTTAGCTTTCACTGGGGTCTCTAGGTTCAACCACAAAGAATCAAGTAGATAGGATTGCAGTATATTAGAGCTAACCCTAGATTTCCTCAAGTTGGATTCAGATTTAGACTTGGTTAGTAGTATTTTAGCTCTAACTCCCCATTCAAGCTCCGCTATGCCGTACAAATATTGAGATGATGACGTACCAAACAATGAAAAATCCACTTTATGTTTATTTCTATTTCTAATTATTTTTTTCTGGATTATCTAGACTTTGCAAAGTTTCAGGATTAGGGTTACCTCTCGTGTGGATCCTTCTAGAAGCCAGGATACCTAGTGTGATATTGGTCGAAGTGGGTGTGGATTCGCCAGGACAAATATACAACCTTCTCGCAAATGCAGAAATTTCTGTTTGCCCCTAGAAATCTCTTTCCTGAAATCATGCAGTTCTTGTCATTCCTCCAGGGATAATCTTCAACTCGTCCTCGGAAGCGGTGCTAGTTTGTTAGCACTGTAATTGAGCCAAAGGTTGTAGAAGGACCAATCCTAGGTAATAGCAGAACCACTTTTGAAGAGATAATTAGCCTTCTGCTCTTTCGAGAGGGATCTCAAACCAAATATTAACAATGCCAGATATGTACAAGTGAAACTATAAATTGTTTGTGAAATTGGTTGAAACAATACATAGAACCATTGGGAGATGGAGTCAAGAAATGTAACAGAAATGAACAGAACTTATGCAGGCAATTTCAACACAGAGGCAAGAAATCCATTCAATCACAGTCAAATTATAATTGTCTGGTGGAAAAGAAAAACATGAACATACCATCAACACAGAGCATTGGAAAATGAATTTTGTATTAACTTTAGAAGAAAGGTTTAGTGAGTATCTGAAACAACAGACATAGCATGGCATGTATGAATTCCAAACTGTTATACACTTATTTCAGACATGAAAGAAAACATAATGGAAGAGATAAACTGGAAAAACATTCACATGAGAAAGGAAGCAACAGACTGTAATACAAACAACACATGAATCCCTGTGTAAAATGTCGACCTTGGCTCTGCAACTTTATTAAAATAATCTTGAAAGCATACACTTCAAAATTACATCGGCTTCAATCCTTTCTCCTTTTTCAGGAGGTATATTTATAGCATTTATGACTTCCTAGACTAACATATGGGAATCAAAATTTGTTACAACTGAAAAAAAACTTCTAACAAACTCGTAGGTGACACATTGGCCATGATTTACATAAAGAACTGGAAAATGAAATATGGATTGCAAGAGAAAATATGCATGAAAGTCTTCTATGTTTCCATCTGGAGGGTGACAGCTGTATAGAGTTCTGGGAGAGGTGACCATCAGAAAATATCCTGCGTACTATCATTGCCACTTCTATGGATGTGTTTTGAATTTGGCCAACCCATATTGCTGAATGGCTCTCCATAAGTCAGGACCAGGTAGAGTCACCATGGCCATGTCGAATGCTTGCGCTTTGAGCTCCGTCGTTTCCAGGTATGAAGTTTTAGGGACTTCGGTAGAGGTGGATTTAAAATCAAACAACAATTCAAATTCATTGGCCAACTTATTAAAAACGATCTTTCCTGACAATGATTGTTGCATGTCTCCAAACTTGCTGTTGTCTAATCGGCACTGAACCAGACGCTCTCGATTTTCATTTTGGGACAATAAAGGACCCTTCTATTCCCAGAAGAAAGGGATCCCTCTGTCTACCAGTGATTTGAATAACCTGATAACCTCCTTGACTTTGTGTTCGATAAAATCTATTTTGGCTTGTACAGTCTCCAACATTTGGTGTTTAGCAATTACCTTTCTCAAAAGATTCAGAGTCCTTGTTTTACTTTCCTATAGATTGGACATCTGTATGGTGGCCTTAAGTAGTCTAGCATTCAATATGTCCCCAGTTTCTTTGTTGAGGTGTATTATGTCAGTAGCAGGAACCTTTGAGAGGTTCACACTAACCTCTGACACCTTATCTCCCATCACCAAGGCTAAGCTAACGGTGTCAGTGGCATGATCCCTTACTGTCTTCAATGCCACATTTGGGTAAGGCAACTGCATTTCTTCATTGTATAGCTCTACTGTCTCTTTGAAATTTTTATTGGCCATTTCCTGGTGAGAGCCTAGATAGTCTTCTTTGGATGCATGCCTATTTGGAGTCTACCAGTCAAATACATACTCTTGTATTTGCAGTTTGGTTGCCTCGGGCTCTTCTAGCTCCTTTTTTTTCTCCATACTCTTTTTCTTCATCTGTCCCTTTGTATTGCGCTTTTTAACCTGCACTACCTGTTTCCCCCATTCTATTTTCTGCCTTTTGGGCATGCTAGCCGTGTCCACTTCTTCAGTATCCATAGGCTCCGGACCCCCTCTTTTCACCGAACTCGCTGAATAGCTGACCAATGATGAGACCTCCCCAGCTATTGCAACTATTTTAGCCAATTCTCTTTGGGGATAAGCTATTCTTGGCAAGTATGAACTAGTGTCCTATTCTATGCTGGTATCCATTGGGGCAGGATTAGGGAAATCATCCCAGTTTGCTGCTTCCCTGAGTCTGAGTACCTCAGTGTGTTCAAAAGGCCTTCACTTGCAAGCCTTCATTATTTTGGAAATTATTTGATGAGGGTCGTAGTTTACCGCTTGTCCTAGAGAAACCTCCATGACCCTGAGTAGGTTGGTAACCAGTGGCAAAGCAGCTCTGCTCTTGAATATGTATGGTCCCACTTCCCAAGGGAAAACCAAATTTGAGCTCTTTTTATAGCTCAAGAAGTGCTCTTCCTCAACAGTGAGTCTTTACTGGATCAATTCTAGGGAGAAAACCCTGGTGGTTAGAAAAGTTGGCAGAATGTAGGGCTGATGCACAAAGTCGTACAATATTATGGTCGTTCTGAATTCTGTCAGGAACCAGTCCCCTATCTTCTTTCTATTTGATAGTTGTATCATTTGTCTCATCTCAGGAAACACCCTAGGTAACCTTTCTTGAAAGAAAAGGTCGTATATTTCAGCCATCAATTGGTTCATGAACTTACAATAGTCCATGGCCATATCAACAGTGATTCCCAATTCAAGAACTTGTAGTTATTCTTCATTATAAGCTATAAGCATTCTTAGAAAAAAGGACTAGAATCTGAACACTTTAATGCCATGTAAATTCACTAACTAAGAACGGATGCTCTCGGCTAGGAATTCATCAAACTTAAGGCAACAAGACTAATAATATTGCCTAGGAAATTCAGGTTCGGCCGGACAAGTACTCGAGACGAACAACAGACTCAACAATGACTCTGCGACATAGGCATCAGTATCTAGACCTAGAAACTGACTAGCTAGGGATATACACCACTGAGTTTGTTCATTGAATTGGCTAAGGTCTATAGGGTATGACAGGTTGATGGGTTTGCCATTGGGTTTAGAACAGGCCTTCAGGAAAGTTTCTTTACTTTTATCTGTAGACTCTCTGAAGCAACGTATAATATTTTCTTCTTGGTAGTTTTGGGATATATGGAAAAATTCATCTGGGATGTGTAGGGTTTTACAGATGATGGAATCCTGGACTGAACACAGGATTTTAGACTTTGACTTATTCATAATGACACCTTCGGTGACAGAGAAATTGTTTGCACACCATTCTAAAAACTCAAGGGAAATAGGGGGTTTAGCCAATAGAGAAGAAATGGAAGAAGGATTTAAAAATACCACAGGTATGTCTACCTTGGTCCTTAATGATTTCCAATTTACCTCTAGCTATTTCAAAGGATTCTCCCACCAGGATGGTATCGAAAATATCGACATTCTCATCTACCAGACTTTCTTCTGCCCTTCGACATGTGACCTCAGGTTCTATATCATCTCTCACTCCTACCACCTCTACTAATCCTATCACATCCATTTTCAAATAGCATTGAGGGGGTATCAGGGGCCTACCTTGTTTTGTAGCACAGTATCCTAGTTGTTTCATGCTGGTGCTCTATATGCGGTTGGATATTCGGCAGCTTCGAGGTTTCAGAAAAGACAAACCTTTCCAACTTCACGTGGACCCTTTTATAGCTTTTCACACAGCATAACCTTCACCCTTCCCAAGCGGATCACATCATGGAGATTACTCCTTGCGATCTGAGCCATTGGTATGTGAGGTCCTTTATGATACATATTTTCTTACCTCGCGTGTGTGCAACCCAACCATCGCTCAAGATTGACTTTTCTTCACAACCGTTGATCTAAGTGGACCCTACCACTCTTCGCGATGTGAGGTTCTGGTCCCCTCCATACTATTTTAGATTATGAAATGAACCATGAATGCTGGTCTTCCTCTGCTCTTGCAGTGACCATCGATTTGAGTGACTTGTACCACTTCTCTCAATCCAAAATCACTGCTGTGTCCTTTTTAATCTGGGATATGAAATCACTTACAACAGTGGATCTTCTTAGATCCCAACCTCGACCGTTAGATGCCTCCACCATTTAACCCATTTCATGATTTCGAAAAGTGGCTTTGGCCGAGCATGTTCACGATCCAAAACTTTTTGACGCCATTGATATGTCATCTGATCAATCTTAGCCTTCTATTATGACTCCCATTTAATTCATTCAGTGCATCTGACATTCTCTTCTTTACCTTGCATACTCGATCCATGGACTGTCTTTCCGCTTTCGATATTCACTACTTTAGAGTGGGGCTTCAAATTTACGCTATCCTTTCCTCCATTTCCACCACGGATTATTCTAGTAGCTGAATGCTATCTCGTATATGCCACCAGCCCCCCTGCAAACACTAGGTTTCCTTCCCAACACCTCTTGACAAGGCCAAAATTACCATGTATCTCTTATAATAAAAAATTTAATAGAGTGTTAACAGGTCCTTGGACAGTTGATAATATAGATCTAAGATCCAAAAGAATCCAGTAGTATATGCTAGGTTTCTATATGAATATCTAAATTCATAGGCTTATGGAATTATAGTAAAAGCAGAATCCAGTTACCTTAAAGGAAGAATAGATCAGTAGATATGGCAACAGGAACAAATTAAAAAAAAAAAATGTATCCTAGACAAAAAATGGAAGAGTACTGTTGAAAAAAATGTCGAGTGTAAACTCTGTTACAAAAATGTTGACAAAGGAGAAGAAGTACAATGACAGGGGGAGTACATGGATCTATCAGTAAAGCTATTATTCAAGAACAGGAAATGTTAAGATAAATTATAATACATTGGTTAAATAAAAAATTTCAATTAAAGGGGAGATATGATGACAAGAGAAGTTGTCAAAAAGAAGAGAGAAATGAAATCCTATATCAAAATAAGTGCAGCATTGGCATAACAGGTTATCCTTTGTCATTGTTGTCAAAATGGGAGAATGTTTAGAGGTTGCCATCAATGCCAAATGGGGATATTGTTGAAAAATTTGGGTTATAGTTGACATTGATGTCAAAGGTGTTCACGAATGACAACAGAATAACCAGTGGATATGATGGCAGGACAAAATCAGTGAAAGACTGATGTAGTGATGGCATGGCATGGAATAGTTGAGGATGTGGCATGACACATATGATGACATGGACTATGAGGGTTTCCTAATGATGATGAAAGAATAAGGCAGTGATGGAAAATTGTCTTATGAAGTACAAAGGATAAGAAAAATATACCATGGCAAAGTTAATGCAGCAAAAGTCAAAGTAAAGACAAAATGGCACGATGATGAGGTGGCATAGACGAAGGTAGTGATGACATGGCACGATGATGAGGTGGCATAGACAAAGGTAGTGATGACATACCACAATGATGAGGTAGCATATTTATCTGCATGAGAACCGATGAATGAGGATTGTTTTTTGTATAATCCACAAAGACAGAATCAGGATCCACATTAGTTCTAGAATGGACGGTTAGGGAGTGACCTGCACTAGATTTGACGGTGAAGATCAAGTTTACATAAGTTAGGAGGAAAATCCAAAGCTCCACAAAAGATCAAGATGGATGGTCATGGGTAAAATACGCAAGGAATTCAATGGTCCTAGAAAACGTGGAAACAAATTTGCGGAAGTCCAAAATAGGAAAGTGTGATTCCGCATCCTACAATCCATAATGTGGAAACAAAATTGTGGAAAGGAGCTTGCAGAAAGTCAAAATGTTACACTTCCTCATCCCGCATCCCGCAATATGGAGAGGTTGGATGACTGATGTTAGTTCCACTAAAACAGATCAACAGTGTGGAAGAAGGCTTGGGGAAAGAATTTTGTGAAAAGGAAAAAGTGGACAATTGACATCCTGCATCCTGCATCCCGAAATATGGAGATCGAGTGCCAAGAAAATGCTCAACGAATATCGACGGTAGGAAATAGGTGAAATGTAATCTTGGTGTGGAAAGGAAATTTTAAGGCAAAAATCGACAGTTAGATCGATGGTCCATATTGAATTAAAGATACGATCAATGACTCTAATTGGATCAGGAATTTGATCCTACCGAAAGAAGTTTGGCAGTGCGGAAGCACCTGCAAACGTTGGATATAGGTGTGGAAATGGTTTCCAAGCTATGAAAATGATCTCTGAGGTGCAGGATCAATGGAAGAACATGAAAGGATGTTTTGAAAGGTGTTATATTTATATTTGAAGGGGTGCAATAGTGAAAGGTATGTTTGTTCACTTTGAAGAGATGCAACTGTTGAAAGAAGCTTAAACGGTGAGAAGTATTTAAGTAGCAGATTGAGTAAGAAGGAAAATGTCTCTATAGTTCAAATTACATGATCAGAATCAGAGACCAGTGGGTATGACAGAACTCAGTGGGAGAGAAATCATGAGAAACATATTGGGGTGGCAGGGCAGTGGTAGGGCAGGAAATAGGTCTGCAGGGGGTTGTTTCCTCCTTTCATTTGTAACTGATAAACTAGGGGGTTGTATCCTCCTTCCAATTGGAATTGGTAAATAGGGTGTTGTAGCATCCTTTCAATCAAAGATAATAAACCAGTGGGTTGTAGTCTCCTTTCAATTGGCATTGGTAAATAGGGTATTGTAGCACCCTTTCAGTCAAAGCTGATAAACCAGGGGGTTGTAGCTTCCTTCCAATTGGAATTAGTAAATAGGGTGTTGTAGCATCCTTTCACTCATAGCTGATAAAACAGGGGGTCGTAGCCTCCTTCCAATTGGTATTGGTAAAGAGAGTGTAATACCATCCTTGTCTATAGCAACAGGAAAAACTATTTGTAAACAACAATTTTGCAGTAACAGGACGTATTGGTGGTTTACGCTATTGGGCTTCCACATTAAAATTGTGTTCAGTGTATTGTTTTTGTTATGTGTTTCTAATGATAGATTTAAAAGTGGTTAAAATAGTAAAAATATAACAATACTAATTCACCCCCTCTTAGTATTGAGCAATAAATCAACATCCCTAGCATCCCAATCAACCGAGGAAGAATCCATAGTTACGAACCAACCATCCGTGGGCTATCTACAACACCTATGATCATTACACTCATCTGTGTCCTCACATGGATCATGTCCAACAAATTCTCCAGAATGACACTCAACATGATCCGAATGATGATGCTCTGGATTAGCCTAACCCAACACCACTAGGTTCTCTGCCTATGGTGCGCCAGAACTCCCTACCACACCAAGGGATGGTTTGGTTACAACCCAAATCTTGGCCCCACCTTCTCCCATAGCTCTTGTTGCGGCCCCAGCTACTGAGGCTGGTGTCCATCACCTCATGACATTGTCATCTGAAGTCAACCTTCATACTCGACGCAGCCAGTATGATTCCACCAAAGAAACCGCTGATCCATTCACGATGTCTACCTCTACCAATTCCAACATGTCTCTCCACTTACCGATACCCTCCGTAGATGGGGCGGCAAGAGCCCCATGGTTTCCTATGTATCATGTCGCAAACAATGCTACTTCTAGAGATACCCTCAAATACAACATAGTTGACAATTTGGCCCAATATCCTACCACCATGTATGCTTTGGAAGTGATTAAAGCTTTCCCAATGTAGTGTAAAGCGTTGTTGTCTGCGCTAGGTGTTGTTGATCCCTCTAATTCCAGAATGACCACCTTCAACTTGGATCAAGGAGAAACTAGGATGTCATCTACCCTCACTTTCCAAGCCCCAATATCAATTTGGAATTTGGTGATACATTGATGCATTATTGATGAAGGGGAATCCGCCTGTGTTATGTCAACTACCATTTAGTAGAAACTCAGGTCCCCTACCTTTCAACCTTCTACCACCGCTCTTCATGCCTACAATGGTCACCCACTCACCCACAAGGGATTCTCACAGATGTTCCTATTGAGCAAGATGGTAAAATGATGTTGATTGACATTGAGGTTGTCAATTCCCAACTTGAGTATAACCTCCTCCTAGGACGCAGCTACATGTATGCCATGCGATTTGTGGCCTTTACCGTATTTCGACTACTGATGCTCCCTCATGATGGGAAGAACATGACTATATACCACTTAACATACTACGATCCTAAGGGGCCAAACACTCTGGAACACGTCCTTCCAACTATCAGCTCCACCATCAACAACATTTCCATTCTATCCTTGTTTGCTGTTGGCCTGTTCTTATTTGTCAACGCTCCTATGACAGACATTTTTTTTCCTTTCCTCCTCCACATACATTGACTGACGTATCATATTTGTGCACCATCACTTCTAGTACCATTAGATCCACATCACAACCTCAGCCACAACCTCAACATCAGTCATCAAGGAACTATTGGGGTTCATTCCCGATCTAAACAATTCCCTTCCTGTTTCCACCATCTGGCATCGTGATCAAGCCTATCATGGCTACTCTAAACCTACCCAATTTTACACTAGGAATTCATGTGTGGTACCTTGATCCACCCACCCTATCCCCCACTTCCCAGGTTGTGTTGACTCCTATTCAACTAATTGAGATGGTGTCACACCCACTTCCTAGTCCATCTAAGACTCCTCTCGTCTCCAATCCTGCCCCTCCTCCCCCAAAGAAGGCTGGGGGAAAGGCCACCAAAGACACAACTAAACCTTGTCCGGATCCCCCTTGCGCATTGTACAATATTCAAGGCCATGCAATACAAAATTGTCTTGAGTTTCCTATCCTTCGCAGCCACATGGACACTAGGGATACATCCGATGGCACTCTAGTAGTCACCGTCCCAAATATGCCAATAATCAAGAAAATTTCATTGCAAACCAACCATCCTTTTACAGTTTGCAGTTTCTATGGTCATTACTCTCACCATTTCCTAGACTTACCCAAGTATCGGTCAACCCTTAGCAACCTTTGAAAACATTCTCATGAGTTCGACATCACTGTCCTTGAATAAATCTACCCTCCAGATTCTTCCTCGGACACAACCAGATTTCTTCCTCGGACACAACCAACACCATATACATTACCAATGAAATATGACTCAAAGATTTCCACCCTAGAGGAACAAGATGACCTTAAAAAGGTAACAGTATATGAGCTGCAAGGAATTCTCACTGCTTATGAGATGAGAACTGGACATGGTAAAAAATCAAAGAAAGAAGCAATGTTTAAATTCACCTCCAAAAATCAATCATAAAATCTAGATGATGAGGAATCCCTCTTTGTAAGTAGACTTAATAAAGGCACTGGGAATTACAAAGGTAAACTTCCTTTAAAATGTTTTAACTGTGGAAGGATTGGACATTTTTCCCATAAGTGTTCCTACCCAAAACAAGAGGAGAGTGACCATGAAGAATCTTGCTGTCATAAGGGTAAGAAGAAGTTTAAAGAAAAAAGGAATAAATTCTATTCCAAGGAAGAAAATGAAGATGAGGAGATGAGTGAAAGATAATGAAATCCTATTTTTAGGAACAACAAACTCAAATGAGGAATTAGAACTGGACATATAAGCCGAATACATGGCTGCTGTAGATGAAATTGAAAGAAGTAGGAAAATAAAAAAAGTTTTGAAAGATAAACTGTCTAAATACCAAGAAGAGACAAATCAGATTATTACAGATTTGAGAAACCAACTTCAAGAGTCCAGGAAGAGTGAGGAAGATCTAGTAGTTCTTCTCAGGAAGCAAATTCAAGATTCTGAAAAACTTGAGAAAGAAATTGCTCGAATTAGAGAAGGGGTTGATGAAATTTTTTATCAAATCTAAGTTTAAAAACAACTCAAAGAATCTGGATGACATCCTAAATAGTCAAAGATAATCCAGTGACAGATCTAGTTTAGGGTTCGTTAAAGAAAAGAATCCAGAGGTTTTCCCACTCACTAATCAGAGAGGAAGTACAAAGAGCTATGCTGAAGTATTGAAAAGTCCTATTAAAAAGGAAAAGTGAAAAGAATATGCTTTATCTTTTCATGACAAAGATAGAACTCATGAGTATCTCAAGAGACAAGTAATAAATAGAAATCAGAAAATATTTATGGGTCATTGTTATTCCTGTAATAATTCTGGTCATAAATCCTTGGAATGCAAGGCTTATGAAAAAGTTCATGAGTCCAAGAAGGATGCAATTAAAAAGCCGAAGGTAAGGAATCATAACCAGTTTGGAATTCTCCAAAGGTTTGATAGAGTGTTACAAATGTAGTAACTTTGCACACTTGGCTAGGAATTTTCAACTAAAATGTGATGCTCTAGTAGAAGTTCAGATACAGTGAAAGAAAATGGTAGTTAGGAAATAGAGAGACCAAAGAACTCCTGTGGATAAAGAAAAATTTCATGGTTATTGTTATTACTGCCATAATTTTGGTCACAAGGTGGCTGACTAAAAAGTTAGGGGAGAAAATCAAAAGATGAAAAGGGAACATGACACCAACATAGAGCGTGGTGAAGGACAAGTAAATAGTACACCTCTTGAAAAGGTGTGGATGAAATAATTAGAAGCTTCAGAAGAAACACAACTTTCAGTCATTCAAATGAAGTCTCTGTAGTTGATATTGAGAATAATGAGGTCATAGATAAAAATGACACTCATCATGAGGAAAAGCAAGATTGAGATATAAAAGAATACACCGATAAAGACGAAGGTGATAAAGAAGAATGTAGTGATGACTGTGGGATCCTTTTCTAAAAAGGTCGCTCATGATTTAAAGAAAACTTTGAGAATAAAATTAGAAGGGATCTTATACTAAGGGGGAGTTAAAGTCAGAAAATTCCAATTGGTATCTAAAGAAAAAAAACTCAATTGGTGTCTAGTGTTGAAGCATACTGAAAGCTATCTTCTTCAAAGATGATAGGAGATCAAGGTTGGTGTATGGATGACATAAGAGAAAATATGAAGTAACGTGAGAAAACCAAAATGTGAGAGTCATGAAGACCATGATGTATACAATCAAATAGAAGATAAAGATGATTATGTTCACTTAGTATTTGAAGTCATGACACATAAAAATTGTTGATAGTAGAAAATAAATTCAAGTCTATTGATAAGGTAGCAAGATGAGTTTAGTATTGACAAAGAAAAACGTCGAGGTTATGAGTCTTTGTGTCTGAGATAGTGAGACCAGAGAAACTATGTAATAAACTGAAATAATATTTGTCTTAAGGATTTGAGCTTATGGGTCCTTGGACAGTTGATAATTTAGATATAAAATACAAAAGAATCTAGTAGTATATGCTAGTTTTTTATATGAAGATCTAAATGCATAGGCTTAAGGAATTCTGGTAAAAGTGGAAACTAGTTAACTTACAGGTAGAATAGAGCATTAGATATGGCAGCAGGAACATAGTTAAAAAAAAATGTATCCTAGAACAGAAAATGGAAGAGTGTTGGAAAAAATGTTGAGTGTAAACTCTGTCACAAAAATGTTGACAAAGGAGAAGAAGTACAGTGATAGGGGGACTACATGGATATATCAGTTAATATATCATTCAAGAATAGGAAATGTTAAGATAAATGATAATGCATTTGTGAAATAACCAAGTTCATTTAAAGGGGAGATATGATGATAGGAGGAGTTGTCAAAAAGAAGAGAGACAAGAAATCCTATATCAAAATAAGTGCAACATTGGCATAACAGGTTATCCTTTGTCATTGTTGTCAAAGGGCGAGAATGTTTAGAGTTTTCCATCAATGCCAAAGGGGGATATTGTTGACAAATTTGGGTTTTAGTTTTCATCAATGTTAAAGGTGTTCACGAATGAGAAAGGAATGACTAGTGGATATGATGGAAGGACAAACTGAGTGAAAGACTAAAGTAGTGATGGCATGGCATGGCATAGTTGAGGATGTGGCATGACACATATGATGACATGGAATGTGATGGTGTCCTAATGATGATGAAAGACTAAGTTAGTGATGGAAAAGTTGCTTATGAAGTAAAAAGGATAAGCAAAAGCTACCATGGAAAAGTTAACGCAGAGTTAACACAACATAAGTCAAATTAAAGACAAAATGTCATGATGATGAGGTGGCATAGATGAAGGTAGTGATGACATGGCATGATGATGAGGTGGCATAGACAAAGGTAGTGATGACATGGCACGATGATGAGGTGGGATATTTATCTTCATGAGATTCGATGAATTAGGATCGTTTTTTGTATAATATGAAAAGAGAGAATGCAGATCCACATTAGTTCTAGAATGGACGGTCAGGGAGTGACCCACACTAGATCTGACGATGAAGATCAAGAAAAAGAAAAAGTTCTGCAAAAGATCAAGATGGACAGTGAGGCATAAAATCCGCAAGGAAGTCAACGGTCTAGGAAAATGTGGAAACAAAGTTGTGGAAGGAAATTGCGGAAGTACAAAATAGGAAAGTGTGATTTTGCATCCCACATCCCGCAATTTGCAATGCGGAGACAAAATTGCAGAAAGGAGCTTGCAGAAAGTTGAAATGTTAAGTTTCTGCATCCTGCATCCCGCAATCTAGAGAGATTAGATGACTGGCATTAGTTCCACTAAAAAATATCAACAATGTTGAAGAATGCTTGCAGAAAGAAGCTTGTGGAAAGGATTTTGCAGAAAGGAAAAAGTGGACAATCAAAATCCTGCAATATGGAGATCGAGGGTCAGGAAAATTCCCAATGAAGATCAATGGTGGGAAGTCACTGAAATAGAATCTTGGTGTGGAAAGGATATTTTAAGGAAGAAATCGATGGTTAGATCGATGGTCTGGATTGACTTAGAGATAAGATCAACGAATTTGATTAGATGAGGTAGTTGATCCTACAAAAAGAAGTTTGGCTGTGTGGAAGCACCTGCAAACATTACACAGAGGTACATAAATGGTTTCCAAGATGTGGAAATGATCTCCGAGGTGCAGGATCGATGGAAGAATGTGAAAGGACATTCTGAAAGTTGTGATCTTTAGATATGAAATGGCACAACAGTGAAAGGTATGTTTGTTCAGTTTGAAGAGACACAACTGTTGAAAGAAGCTTAAATAGTGAGAATTATTTAAGCAGTGTCCTGAGTAAGAAGGAAAATGTCTCTATAGTTCGAATTGCATGATCAAAATCAAAGACCAATGGGTGTGATAGAATTAAGGGGGAGAGAAATAATGAGAAACATATCAGGCTGGAAGGGTGGCACTAAGACATACAACATGCCTGCAAGGGGTTGTTTCCTCCTTTCAGTTGTAGTTGATAAACCACGGGGTTGTAGCCTCATTCCAATTGGAATTGGTAAATAGGGTGTTGTAGCATCCTTTTTGTTGAAGCTGATAAACCAGGGGGTTGTAGCCTCCTTCCAATTGGCATTGGTAAATAGGGTGTTGTAGCATCCTTTCAGTTGAAGTTGATAAAACAGGGGGTCGTATCCTCCTTCCAATTGGCATTGGTAAATAGGATGGTGTATCATCCTTTTAGTTGTAGCTGGTAAACTAGGGGGTCGTAGCCTCCTTCCAATTGGTATTGGTAAAGAGGGTGTAATACCATCCTTGTTTGTAGCAGCAGGAAAAACTATCTGTAAATAACAATTTTGCAATAATAGGACATATTGGTGGTTTACCCTATTGGGCTTCCACGTTAAAATTGTGTTCTTTGTATTCTTGTTGTTATTTGTTTCTAATGATAGATTTAGAAGTTGTTAAAATAATAAAAAGAGAACAATACTGATTCACCCCCCTCTTAGTATTGACCAATAAATCAACATCCCCAGTGTCCCAATCAACCGGGGAAGAACCCATAGTTATGGACCAACCATCTGTATGCTATATGAAACACCTATGGTAATTACACTCATATGTGTCCTCACATGGCTCATGTCCAACAACTTCTCCAGAATGACACTCAACATGATCTGAACGAGGATGCTCTGGATCAACCTAACCCAACACCACCAGGTTCTCTGCCTATGGTTATCCAAAACTCCCTACCACACCAAGGGATGGTTGCAACCCAAACCTTGGCCCAACCTTCTCCTGTAGCTCTTGCTGCGGTCCCACCTACTGAGACTGGTGTCCATCACCTTTTGATTGTTACAAAGAGAAACTTCCTATGGCTGGGGGTGTACCACAATTGACAACTAAACACGAGAGATCAATCCCTTCCCAATATGCAAGAGAAATAAAACATATAACACTAAGGGACCTCGAATCATACCTTATTCTAGATGTTTGAAGTAGATCCCCATTGAGCTTTTCCACTCTCTCTTGCGCTAGAAATTTGCTCTCAACAACAACAAACAAGACAGGCATGCTATATAATATGGTGTTAGATCTACTCTAGCATATATAATCAATAATGTATAAGAAATTAAACATATCCATGGATTCAATATTCATTTAAATGCACATTATTGGATAGGAAAAGATATTTCTATTAATCAAATAAGAGATTACACAAGTGACAACCTCTATCGGCACATCTACGAACTAGAGAAACCGAGTCCTCCACTAGGGCCTCCACCACCTCAATCCTCCATCTCTCGATAGCAAGCTCACAAGAAAAGGAAAGCTTGGGAAGAACACAAAGTGCTCCAAAGGGACAAAGGGATGTAGACTCAACTATATGCAAGATATGGAAACAATGAACTATAGTTTCATTGCTCTTCAATTCCTCCTCTTCAATGTATCCAAGGGGTTCCTTATATAGCACTCCAAAGGGGTAATGGAGGGTCAAATCTGAGCAATATCAAGGAATATGGAAGGCAATGAGTCAAGAAGTTCAGACACACATGAAGGAAAATTCCAAAAATATTTGGATTTATGCACACATCCCGATGTACGCAGGTTTGAGGTCAAAATTCACGTGTACATGCGAGTATGGGTTTAAAAGTTGCATACAACAATAAACATGTGTTTTTTAGGGATGAACTTGGAAACATCAAAGTATAATATCAGTCCATGGGGTCTAAAGAGTCCGCAGAGGGACAAGAAAGGCAATAAGCATGTGATCAACCATGTGTTGTAAAATGAGCTATAACAGATTCCCCCTAATGTGTGAGGTCATAGGGGTAACATGATGGCCGAAATACATTATAAAATCCATCCTAGAAGTGGAGTGATGAAGAACTAGGTGGAAGAACCAGCCATCCATTAGTATAGTACAATAATCAATCTCTGCATATGATTGCAAATACATGTAACAGTCCCCGATACATAAGAGTACAATGGCCATGAATAGGCATGATATACAAAATATGACATGTGTGGTCATCCCCACGTACAATATGTAATAGACAGAATCTCCTTGATGAAGATATACAATTGATCAAGATCTCCATAGAAGCTGAAGATATACAATGGATCAAGATCTCCATAATGGCTAAAGATATCTGACATAGACTGGAATCAAATCACAAGAGCTGAAATCTCATGAACACTGGTATGATTAAGGAGGTAGCATATGTGGAATGTCACCAAGATGGAAAGTCTTCTACACAAACCACTACGAGTACATGTCCTACTATGCAAATAAAGGTGTCTATGTCAAACATAGTAGTCCATCATCTGATTACCAGTCATTGATTTATATTGTTAATAGACGCGAGATCACCAACCGACAATGAAAATGGGAATCAAGGAACTAGAGTGAAATCTAACAAGTGTGAATAAATGTGTTGAGGTAAAACTCTTGGAAGAATCCATCGATCAGGGGACATTGATGTATTCCAAAAACTGTCGATGGCGAGAGAACCTACCACTGATGATTGTAATTCTCAAGGAACTCAAATGACTCTAGACTCCTATCCTAGAATAAATGATCTAAATTCGACGGGATGGAATCCGCTGGAAGGAGGACATTAAGGTATAGATAGACACTTAATTGTTTGTGTTTAGAAGTCTTGGAGAATTAACTCACAATGAACTATTCCAAGACTCTAAATCCTAATCTTGTTTGTGAACCCTACAAAATAAAATGTGTAGTTCATTTTAGTTAAGCGTTGATTTTATTTGGTTGTGATTACTCCAAGGGAAATGGTCATGCAACAAATGAATCTATGACTCAGCAATGAAGTAAATATTCACACCTAACAAGCAATGACAAGTGCAATTGTGTAGAATGAAAAACATGGTATGCCACTACATGATATGCATTTAAAATTATTCCTTTCTGAATGCCAATGCCATCCTTCCTATATGAAATCCTAAACACAACTCTCATCCAAGAAATCCAATGCAAGTACCTCCTCAAATCCATATCTAAGATGCAACTAAGACTACAACTATTTTGTATTTTTCAATATAAAAGAATGAAAAAATGAAATAAAAGTTATTTAAAACTCTCACTCTCTGCAGCAAGTATAAAACACAATCCAAACAAGACACCGAGAAAAAAAGAGTAATGCACTAATGGAAAAACAAAAAGATAAATGACTAAAACTAATTACAAAGAAAAATCAATGAAAAAGCGGTCTCTGGTCACAAAGGAAGAAGTCAACATAGAATATTGGTACCTAGGAGGACCCAGTGACACCCAAAACCCACCTAGAAAATTCCCACATCAAAATCAACCACAAAATTTAGGATGTACGTGACTGTCTGTAGAAAACCTGTGTATGTATGCGGCTATATAGGCAGAAATCACATGTGTACACGGCTGTATAGATAAACCTGCGTATACAGAGAAAAAAGTGGTAAAAATCAATCCAAGGTAAAACCAATCAAGGGGACTATCTATGAATGAACAAAATATAAAATGCGCCACAGAAATGGGGAGAAACAGAGAAAAATTCAATTCCATTGTGCCCCCAACCCCAAAGAAAAAGAAGCAACGTCCCCAACATAGTCAATAATTCTGTTACGGAGAGAAACTTGGTATGGCTTAAGGTGTACCACAATAGACAGATAAAAATGAGAAATCAATCCCTTCCTAATATGCAAGATAAATCAAACATCTAACACTAAGGGACCTTGAATCATACCTTATTCTGGACGGTTGAAGTAGATCCCCGTTGAGATTTTTCCAATCCTGCTTCCACTAGCAATTTGCTCTCAACAACAACAAACAAGACAAGCATGCTGTATAATATGGTGTTATATATACTCTAGAATATATAATAAAAAATGTATAAGCAATTAAACATATCCATGGATTCAATATTCATTTAAATGCACATTATTAGACAATAAAATATATTTCTATTAATCAAATCAGAGATTACACAAGTGACAACCTTTGTCGGCACATCTGTGAACCACAAAAATCGAGACGTCCACCTAGGCCTCCACCACCTCAATCCTCCATCTCTCAATAAAAAACTCACAAGAAGAGACAATCTTGGAAAGAAAACAAAGTGCTCCAAAGGGACAAAGGGATGCATACTCAAGTATATGCAAGCTATGACAACAATGGACTTTACTTTTGTTGCTCTTCAATTCCTCCTCTTCAATGTATCCAAGGGGTTCCTTATATAGCACCCCAAAGGGGTAATGGAGGGTCAAATCCAAGCAATCTCAAGGCATATGGAAGGCCAAGAGTCAAGTGGTTCAGACACACATGAAGGAAAATTCTAAAAATATTTGGATTTATGCACACATCCCGATGTATGCGGGTTTGAGGTCAAAATTTGCGTGTACACGCGAGTATGGGTTTAAAATTCGTGTACAACAATAAAGAGATGGTTTCTAGGGATAAACTTGGAAACATCAAAGTATAATATCAGTCCATGGGTTCTAAACAGTCTATAAAGAGACAGGGAAGTCCCTAAACATGTGATCAACCATGTGTGGTAAAATTAGCTATAACAATGACGTTGTCATCTAAAGTCAACCTTTATACTCAACGCAACTAGTATGGGTCCACCACAGAAACCGTTGATCCATCAGCAACGTCTACCTCTACCAATTCCAACATGTCTCTTCACTTACCGAGACCCCTTGCAGATGGGGTGGCAAGAGCCCGACGGTTTCCTATGCATCGTGTCGCAAACAATGCTACTGCTATAGATACCCTCAACTACAATATAGTTGATGATTTGGCCCAATCTCCTATTGCCATGTCCTCTTTGGAAGTGCTTAAAACTTTCCCAATGTAGTGTAAAGCGTTGTTGTCCACGCTAGGTGTTGTTGATCCCTATGATTCCAGAATGATCACCTTTGACTTGGATTAAGGAGAAACTAGGATGCCGTCTACCGTCTCTTTCCAAGTTCCAATATCAATTCAAAATTTGGTCATACATCGATGCATTATTGATGAAGTGGCATCCACATGCATTATGTCAACTACAATTTAGCAGAAACTCGGGTCCCCTACCCTTCAACCTTCTACCACCGCTCTCTGTGCCTACGATGGTCACTCCACTCAGCCAAAAGGGATTCTCACGAACGTTCCTATTAAGCTAGCTAGAAAAACAATGTTTATTGACATTGAGGTTGTCAGTGCCCAACTTAACTATAACCTCCTCCTAGGATGTAGCTGCATGTATTCCATGTAATCTATGGCCTCTACCATCTTTTAACTACTGATGTTCCCTCATGATGGGAAGATTATGAATGTCTACCAGTTGACATACTATGATCCTAAGGGGTCGGCCACACCAGAACATGTCCTTCCAACTATCAGCTCCACCATGGACAATGTGTCCATTCCATTCTTGTCAATGCCCCTATGACGGACACCTTTTTTTCCTTACCTCCTCCACCTACATCAACTGACATATCAGATTTTTGCACCATCACTTCTAGTACTAATTCGGCCACATTGAAACCTCAGTCGCAACCTCAAAATAAGTCACCAGGGAACTATATATATATTCATTTATGTCAGGTTTGAATGTATAAAACAACATGTTGATATGATAAATGTTTATATGATTATAACTTTATTATAAATTTTTTTGCAAAAAAAATTATTATAATTTTTTAATAGTTAATTTTATAGAATAATATGCAAATTATGTTGTTATAACTTGTTAAATATTAATTAATAATAATGTCTTGTCATTATGATAATAATTATAATAAATGTTATCATGTTAGTCTTAATAATAAAAATATTTTAAAATTTTAATGATTAAATTTTTTAAAAAATTAATTAAGCTATTTATATTTAATTTGAAATTATAACATAATGTGTAAAATTGTATTATGACGCATTTTTTTAACAAGTTAGTAACATTGTTTTTTTTACATATATATTTTGTATTTATAATTTTTTTAGTTGCAATGAGTGGAAATAATTTTCTTAGATAAGTATTTATATTATAAAAATATTTTCAAAATGTATAAATATTTTTTTAATAATTTATTTTCATTTATAAAAAAATATTAGAATAATTTATACTTCAACTAATAAATTAAAAGAATTTATGCACCACCATTCACTTATTAAGTTAATATGATATATTATTTATTCACAACTTTTTTATTGCTAAAAATTAATATACATTAAAATCAACTAATAAACTAAAAGAATTTATACACCAATGTTGACTTATTCAGTTAATAGGATATATTATTTACTCGTAACTTTTTTATTGTTAAAAAACAATATACATAACTTTTTATTGCTAAAAACAATATACATTAAAATCTTATATACTAATATGACATATTTTCATAATGTATAAATATTTTTTTAATAATTTATTTGAGAATAAATTAAGTCTTATATTATTTTCTATAAGAGATTTAACTATACCATTCATTTACAATAGAATTAATATATATAAAAAAATTATGGTTTTGATATTAATTTATTCTAATAATGTAATAAATATTATAATAATATTGTTAAAATTTTACATGTAGATAAATCTCAATTAATTCACATTAAAATTAAATTGATGAGGAATGTACTAAATATAAAAAGTCAACATAAATTAAAAAACTAACTCTTAAAAATAATATTTTAGTTTAATTTCATTTACAAGTTCAAGACAATAAATGCTAAAGGACAATAATTTTTTGGGAATTTACAATTAATCTTAGTCACATCATTGTAGAGTTATTTTATTAATTTTATTTATAGTCAAATTAGAAAAGTAACTGAACCATGGTTATTTATATTGTGCATAAAAAGTAGTGTAGGAGGTGAGTTGTCATATATACCTAGCCCATAAAACTCCTAACTCATAATATTTTAATATATCTTATATTTTTGTCGTACATCTCTTAGGAGGCCCATTTTTGACCTCAAATTCTCTCTAATGCTTAAGGAAATCCACCCTCCAACTTCTTCATCGGACACAACCAACACCATATACATGATCTCCTGTGCTGTTAGTCCTTCCGTTCCTCAGACATAGAGGATCCCTCCAGTCTGTCTACGCATTGTTTTAGCAATGATGAGGAAATCCTTGAAGTTCTGTCGGCTCCTGAGTACCCTTGGGATGATATGAATCATTGATTATTATTTATTCTTAACGAACCTCTTTCATCGTCGGATGAGTACTCAGTTGAAGCCAAAGGCTTCATCCATGGAAAATCTGACTGGTTCAAGAACCCCATTCTAGAACCCAACGCCTTTGAAGAGGGTGATATGGCTAACATTTTTCCAACCATTAAGTTCAACATATTAACCAACCCTAAGGTAGTTGAAGACATTACACTCGGAATGTCTTGCTCTCCTGAAGAAGTGGCTTGCTACAAAGCACTTTTTCAGGAGTTCCATGATGTTTTCGCTTGGTCCTATACCGAAATTCCTAGGATTGATCCATCCATTGTCGAACATCGTATCAAAACTTGGCCTGATGTTGCACCTGTACAGCAAAAGAAAAGAACCATTTACCCATCAAAGGCCCCTGTTATAAAAGCTAAAATCAAAAAAATTGCACAAAGCAGGTTTCATATACCACATTGCTGGTTTCGAATCCTGTTCCTGTTAATAAAAAACAGGGTACCATTCATGTCTGTACTGACTTTCGTGATTTGATCTTAGAATGTCCCAAGGAAAATTTCCCACTCTGTTCATTGGCTAGATCATTGACGCTTGTGTCGACCATGAATTCATTTCTTTCATGGATGGTTTTTCCAGTTATAACCAAATTCATATTCGAAAAGAGGACCAGTACAAGACTACGTTCACAACCCCTTGGGGAACATTTGCATCTCGAGTCATGCCATTCGGCCTAAAAAATGCTAGAGCCACGTTTTAGTGGGCCATGACGTACTGCTTCCATAACCTTATCCATATCATCTTGGTCTACCTAGAAGACCTCACAGATCTCTCTCGAAAGTGTTCACAAAATCTAGATGACTTACGACAAGTATTCCTGCAAAATTACAAATACAACACCCACTTGAACCCCCGTAAGTGTGTGTTTTGTGTCCCAATTGGGCATTTACTCGAATTCATCGTATCTGATAAGGGGGTTGTGGTTGATCCTTTAAATATTCAAGCCATTATGAATATTCGAACCCCACGTACTTTGCACCAATTGTAGAGTCTCCATGGCAAGGTCGATTTCCTTCGTCAGAGGTTCTATGCCTGATGTCACCATGAGTACACTTCAGTCATAGTTTTTCTTTTTGTTTTGCATCGTTTTTACCATTAGAGGAAATTTCAACTCAAAATGGGTCTTTTAACTTTTATTCAAATTCCATGTCATCATGTGTTAGCCAATGAAATTGCTTTAAATTTGAAATACTGTATAGGTCTTAAACACTTTTTTAATATAAATTTGGGGATAGGGATTATAAAAAAAACTACTTTTTTGTTTGTATTTTTGACATATCTCCCTATTTTTTTACTCAAATTTTGATCGGGAGAGCTCGTTGGATGTGGAATTAAATTCTGCATCCAACGAGTACCCACTCGGTATACTTTTGATGGATCTCGCTACCCCAAAAACAAGAAATTCCTGAGAAAATGGAATGATGACACCATCATTCCATTTTTTCAGGTATTTCTTGTTTTTGGGGTAGCGGGGTCCGTCAAAAGCAAGCCAAGTGGGTACTCGTTGGATGCAGAATTTAATTCCACATCCAACGAGCTCTCCCGATCGAAATTTGAGTAAAAGCACAAGGAGATATGTCAAAAATACAAACAAAATGTTAGAATAATCAACCCATAGTTAGCTACCTTAGACATTAATTTAATTATTTTTGTCTTATTTTCCTAGTCTCATGATTCCACCTTATGCAAGTTGTCATTTACCTATCCATAGTGGTCAAAATTGCCTATTTTGACTCATGTAGCACTTGGGAAACCTCAAGGAATCAATTCTGCTTTATTCCTGGTCTCCTAGGCGCCCTTCTGCTTTTTATGCTTTATTGCCTGCTTTTTCAGTGCTTTAAGGCAATTGGGAAAGTTTGACTAGGTGAGGTGAACTAGTTTTTCGTCCTCCACATCCTCCACTCTTTTCTCCTGTGAAAAACATGTATGAGTTGTCATTCCATCACTCTTTAGCTTGCCTAAGTGCTTTTTCCAATTCATGAGCTCCATGACTGATTTGGAAACAACTTTTTGCACCTATGGGGGATTTGCTTAGTTTTAGTAAGCCTTCTTTTGACTAGATTCGAATTGCTCCTCATGCATTCGAATCCATTATGTAAAAATTTAATACATCAACCTATTATGTTACAGGGTTGGCTATTGTACACTGAGTTAATACAGTTTAGTGTTCAACTCCATATTCAGTCTCTTTTGTGAGTGATTTTGCATGTGCAATTGATAATTACTGTGAGTAAAATTAATCTATCACTAGGATTAATTTACACATGGTATCAGGGCCATTGTAGATCGATTTCTCTCCTTCAAATTTTTTTTGCAGGTTCGACATCAGTGATTGGGAGCCTTCTACTGACAGCAGGGACAAATTTATGAGCTATGGATCAATACTTGAAGATCATCTTGACTCCCTTAAACTTCTTTTAATGGAAAGAAGAGATGGAGATACTGTTGAGAGCGAAAGGCCTCTACAGGGTGACTATGGCAATAGAAGAAGAGCCCAATGCAGCTGCAGAGAAGATAAAATGGCACAACAGGAGGGATGAGGCCTATGGTCTCTTGTGTCTGAGTATTTCCAGAGACCTCCTTTTCCATCTTGATGGATTGACATCACCGAATGAAGTATGGGAGAAGCTTACTGATATTTTTGGAAAGACAGATGAGATGAGGGGACATCAAATCGAGAATGAACTAATCTCCCTGAGTCCAAATAGCTTTGAATCCCTGCAACTCTACTTCTCCAAGTTCAAAGCACTTGTTTTGCAGCTAAAACAGTGTGGGATCGAAAATAAGGATGATTAACTGGTATTGGCCATTCTTTCGAAGCTTGGCCCTGACTATTCAGTGTTTTTTTTGACCTTCTATGCCACAAAGTTGACAGCTCGAACCTGGAAGATGCCTAGCCTTGCAGATTTCATGGAATCTCTCACACAAGAACAAGACAAGATGGTGATGATGGGCACCATCAAACCATCAAAAGACCAAGCTCTGGTTGCTGGAGATTCGAAGGTGGATTCAAAAAGCAAAAAGAAAGCTAAAAAGCCACCTGAGCAAAAGAGAGACAACAACAAGTCTCTGGAGGAGCCACAAGGTTCCAAGAAAAACTACCAGAAGAAGAAGAATAAAGGAGAAATGAGCAAGTGCACATACTGCAATAAGGGCAATCACACTGAAAGCTCTTGTATGAAGAAGCAAATAGACATGCTGACCCAACTCCTGGAGAAGAATGGAATCTCCCTTCCAGAAATCTCAAAGAAGAGAGAAGGAGGATCAAGTTCAGAAGACAGAGAGAGAGTTCATGCATTGGTTGCTGGCACATCAAGCTCACCTAGTTTCATCATCGATTCTGGAGCTTCAAGACACATGGTTTCGACCAAGGAGGCATTCTCCTCACTTGACATGTCGAAAGGACCACCTATAGTACTGGGAGATGACTCTCTCACTGAAATTTTGGGCAAATGGAGGATTGATCTTGATCATGGTCAGTTTAGCAATGTGTTGTATGTGCCTGGTCTTGCCTCCAACCTCTTGTCAGTGTACCATATGACTCACACTAGGTCTCCAAAGAAAGTCATATTCTCACCTGATGAAGTTGAGATCACAGAGATCTCAAGTGGTAAAGTCATTGCAAAAGGAGTTTCAAATCATGCTCAAAAGGTATACATGTTCTCACACTTCCTACTCTACTCAAACCCCTCTTCTCTTCTGATTCATGCTAATGAGGAAAACAAGCTTTGGCATGAAATATTTGGCCACATAAATTACCAGTATCTTTCTGATCTTAGTGAAAAAGAGATGGTCATAGGGTTGCCCAAGATAAAATTTTCCAAAGGAGTCTGCCAAGGTTGTATCCTAGGAAAACACCTAGAGCATAAATTTGAGAGAGCTAGTCATGAGAGAACCTTTTCACCCCTCGAGTTGATCCACAGTGATGTTGCTGGCCCATTCCCTCATATGTCCATGAGTCAGGCCAAATATGCATTGACTTTCATAGATGACTTTTCCAGGTATTGCTGGGTTTACTTCCCGAAACACAAGTCTGAAGTTTTTGGCCTCTTCAAAGTCTTTAAGGCTTTGGTTGAAAACCAGTCTGGGAGGAAACTCAAGGTCCTCAGATCTGACAATGGTGGTGAGTATGTCAAGTCTGAGTTTATTAATTATTGTGCAGATGCAAGTATTCGGATGTAGCATTCTATCCCTTACACACCACAGCAGAATGGTGTTGCTGAGAGGAAGAACAGATCACTGAAGGAGATGGCAACATGCATGATGGAGGACAAAAATTTGCCACCAAAGTACTGGGACGAAGCTATAAACTGTGCAGCCTATATCCAGAATAGGGTGCCTCATAAACATCTTGATGGTATGACTCCTTTCGAAGCATGGAGTGGGCACAAGCCAGATGTGACCCATTTCAGGATTTTTGGCTCAAGGGCTTGGGCTAGAATTCCAACAGAAAAAAGGAAGGCTTTGCAGGCCCAAAGCCAATAATGTCTATTTTTTGGGTACTTTGAAGATTCAAAAGGGTACAAGATGATAAATTTGAGCAAAAACAAAGCCTTTATTGAAAGGTGTGTTCAGTTTCAAGAAGAACCCCTTGCAGCAGTGGAAGTTGGAGAAGCCTCTTCACCACCTGAACCTCTGAAAGTAAGTGAAGAGTTTGTTGAACATGTTGATTCTGATATGTCTGATAGTGATGAGTTTATTGCAGACCCTAACATCCCTACAAGGCCAAAATGGGTAGCCAAGACACTACATGCAGTAGGATAGCTAGCTAGGGATCCCAATGACCCAAGGAGGACTAGATCTCAATTTGAGAGTGGTCTGTGCATGAAGGATCCTATGTTTGCTGAGAAATGCTATCTGATGGTGGAATCAGATCCTCAGACATATGAAGATGCAGCAGGAGATCCAATATGGCAAGCATCCATGAAGGAAGAGTTCAGCTCACTCCAGAAGAGCAACACTTGGGAGCTAGTGGATCTTCCCCTAGGGAGGAAGCTAGTTCAGTGTAAATGGGTCTACAAGACCAAATTTGCTGCTAATGGTTCACCTCTGAAGTACAAGGCCAGATTGGTAGCCAAGGGCTACTCACAGATTCATGGCATAGATTACAATGAGACTTTTGCACCAGTGGCAAATATGGACTCCATCAGGCTAGCCTTAGCCATTGCAGCTTCAAAGCAATGGGAGGTACATCACATGGATATAAAATGTGCCTTCCTGAATGGAGATCTCACTGAAGAGATATATATGCAGCAGCCTCAAGTATTTTCTACTAACCCTTCTCTTGTGTGCAGGTTGAGAAAGTCATTGTATGGGCTAAAGCAAGCCCCCAGGGCTTGGTATGCCAAGATTGATAGCTTCTTGCTATCATTGAATTTTGTTCGGTGCAAATCAGATCCAAATGTCTATTTGAAGTTAATTAATGGTTCATTAATGATCATTTTGTTATATGTTGATGACCTTCTCATTACAGGAAGCTCAAAGGATGAGATTGCTTCCTTGAAGGGTGCAATGAACAAATCCTTCTCCATGACAGATTTGGGGCTCTTAAGCCAATTCTTGGGGCTTGATATTGCTCAAACCAAAGCTGGAATCAAGGTGCATCAGTCCAAGTATGCCTTGGATTTGCTGAACAAATTCAGAATGAAGGACTACAAACCAAGCAAGAATCCTTTCCTTTTAGGAGTGAAGCTGGAAGAAGCTGATTCTTCACCTATGGTAAACAATACACTGTATAGGCAATTGATTGGATGTTTGTTGTATATTACACATACTAGACCTGATATTTCTTATGCAGTAAGTGTGGCTTCTAGATACATGGATCAGCCTCATGAGATCCATTGGAAAGCAGCCAAAAGGATCCTTAACTTTGTTCAGGGAACAAGGACACATGGGATCTTCTACAAAGCAAAATCTGATCTTGATTTGATTAGATTTACTGACAGTGATTGGGCAGGTGATAGCATAGATAGAAAGTCCACATCAGGATATGTGTTCATGCTTGTATAAGGACCAATCAGCTGGTCAAGCAAGAAACAGAGTGCCATTGTACTCTCATCCACAGAAGCAGAGTACATAGGAGTTGTTAATGCAGCAACTCAATGTTTATGGTTGCAGGGGTTACTTGGAGAGTGTGGCTTCGAATCAGAGTACTCAACTACCATCTACTGTGATAACCAGAGTACCATTCAAATCTACAATGATCCAGTTCAGAAGCAGAGAACCAAACACATTGAGATCCATATGCACTACATCAGAGATCTTGTGCATGATGGCACCATTCACCTACTCTTCTGTTCATCTTTAGAACAAGTAGCTGATATCTTCACCAAATCATTTTGTGAGAAGACCTTCAACAATCTCAAATCACTGTTGGGGATTGCTGATCATACTGTGAAGCATGAGTGAAGACAAGATTTCCAAATTTTGTTTTACAGTCCATGTTTAAGGGAGGATTTTCCCATGTGGTTTTTGCCTCTTTCCTTGATTGTATGGACATGCAGTATGTAAAGGGTGACTAAACCTTGTTGCTAGGCCCTATAATTTTCTGATATATTACTCATAAGTCAGGCGTAAGGGGGGGTGTTAGAATAATCAACCCATAGTTAGCTATCTTAGACATTAATTTAATTATTTTTGTCTTATTTGCCTAGTCTCATGATTCCACCTTATGCAAGTTGTCATTTACCTATCCATAGTGGTCAAACTTGCCTATTTTGACTCATGTAGCACTTGGGAAACCTCAAGGAATCAATTCTGCTTTATTCCTGGTCTCCTAGGCGCCCTTCTGCTTTTTCTGCTTTATTGCCTGCTTTTTCAGTGCTTTAAGGAAATTGGTAAAGTTTGACTAGGTGAGGTGAACTAGTTTTTTGTCCTCCACATCCTCCACTCTTTTCTCCTATGAAAAGCATGTATGAGTTGTCATTCCATCACTCTTTATCTTGCCTAAGTGCTTTTTCCAATTCGTGAGCTCCATGACTGATTTGGAAACAACTTTTTGCACCTATGGGGGATTTGCTTAATTTTAGTAAGCCTGCTTTTGACTAGATTCGAATTGCTCCTCATGCATTCGAATCCCTTATGTAATTATTTAATACAGAAACCTATTATGTTACAGGTTTGGCTATTGTACACTGAGTTAATACAGTTTAGTGTTCAGCTCCATATTCAGTCTCTTTTGTGAGTGATTTTGCATGTGCAATTGATAATTGCTGTGAGTAAAATTAATCTATCACTGGGCTTAATTTCCACACAAAAAGTATGTTTTTTCTTTTCTTCCTCCAAAATTAATAAATATTATTTTATTATTTTAACTATTATTTTATTAGTTCATTTTAGGAGGCCCATTTTGAGTTGAAATTTCCTCTAATGCATGAGTCGGTGACCCCCTCCAATATTTTCTCCATGTCTAGTCAAAGTGAGTCCATTGTAGAACTATGTCATAAGAATTGCATGTGAGCGGGTGGATCTAACACATCCTCCCTGCCCCTACGTCGCTGGTATCCCATTGGATGGTGTGGTCCCACATCTACACATGCACACACTATGTTGCATGTATGATATAGATACCACTATTATAGCATACCATCAGGTCCCAAGACCTTCCCTGGAGGTTGAGGCCTCTCTGTATCTCCCCGGTATTCCATGCCCATGTATGGATCATCCTCTACAAGGTAGGAAGTTGCCACCATTGTCCAAAAATCTCCAGGGTCGAGAAACGAACTTCTAGACTTCCTCCCTCCCTACTGATTCTTTGGGCCATTTCCCGGAGTCACGTCAATTTGCATACCACCACGTGAATCACACCTTGTATTTTGAGATAGATTTGTACCCATAGACCTCCATTTGGTCTAGTTTTCCCCATGCACCACTGCACCATGGGAAAAATCACTAGATACTAGTCATAGTTATTTGGAGTCCGTTTGAGACACTGTTCACACCACTGGGTTCGGTTTTCCATCCTCCGTCTTTTGACGAGACCCTTGTCTCATGTTCTCACTATGATTTTCTAGGCCATTTCTTATAAGTCACCCCTATTTGCGTGCCATCACGTGAATATCGCTTTGTATGTATTTCCATGTTCATGAGCCATCCGCTCCATCCATACTACATAGTTGGCCATATTTTACCACCATCCATCATCCTACAAGGGGTCCTTATCAGTGTTATGCATTTATTCATCTCATCCATGTTCACAACATAACCTATTTCCATATATTGAACACTTCCCCCTTGGTTGATTGACTATTACAAAGTCTCTGTTAAGCTCTTTTTTGACTCCTAAAAGAATGAAAATATTGTCGAGCACGCTTGCTTCCTATCATGCTCATTAAAGTATTTGAAAGGGCGTCTATGTAGCCTCGGTTATATCCTTTTTTCAGACTATGTAGACTATCATAAGTAAAGGACTACCTTGGTACATTCAATCCAGGAACGTTTCCCTTTGTATATTTTTATGCTTTCTCAAACATTGGAACCGTACTTTACAAAAAAAATCATTATGGGTTTTCTTTAAGATCTTTTCGATCCTTCTCATCAAGAAAATATCACCGGGAAAACTTGGTTTCATTCATGCTAATAAAAGTATTTGAATGACTGTCCAGTTAGTATAGGCTTAACCTTTTCCATCCTGATTGGAGTACCAATGGTAAAGAAGTCTTCCCTCCCCAAAGGTTGGGAGAGCTCTCCTTTGTACACTTTTATCCTGTATCGAACTTCGGATACTAAATATGAAAATGAGACCACAGTGGAGTCTTCTTCCTTTTTTCAGAATCTATAAAAATGAAAAAAGCATCGAGCATTTACTTTATCGGGGTCGCTAAAAATCCACGAGATCGTGTCATAATGGTGTCTTTAGGCACGACTACATATGATATCATAGTTTTGTAGCTTTCCCCCATTGGGTTTCCTCTATTCATATTATTCTGTGATGAGTCTTCCTTTGACCCCCTGGATGTCACTATTTCAGTTACCTCCCTCAGTTTTATCCATTTCTAGTTATCTTCCCTGTATTATAGCTATGATCCATCTCCCATGAGTCAGTTTCATTTTATTCCAGGTTATCCCTTCCATAATTACTCTAAATAAATCAAGTTTGAGTCCCATGTACTCCCCTTCCCTTGTTCCTCCAGTCAGCGTGTCATTCCCCAGATTGTCCCACATCTTTGGTTATCCCCATTTCACTTCTAGTCAAGTACACATCATTGTGTTGATTAGTTGTAGGTATCCCTCTGTCAACATCAACACATCTATTCCAGATGATAGACCCAGAGGTCCCTATATCCTAGTTTCATCCACCTCATTGATGAGTTCCTTGGAACAATTGAGAGGAGTCATTAGTGCCTCTCGGGATGGTTGTGTCTCACATGCTCGACTTTAGCAACATCATCGCAACATTGAGATTCATACAGGGTATTGGCCCATTCTGTATTTGGTCAAAGACCCAGGTTGTCACCTGACTCTAGCACATTAGTGAGTCTACTATGGGACCCATAACATTTCATGTCCCTTGTCATTTCCGGCCTATGTTGGCGACAGTGTTCGAAAGCCCCAGTGTTGTGCTTCCATGTATCTGCGGTACTTGATGCTGCATATTGTACCACAGAGATTATGACTCTCAGTCATTGAGTCTGTTGTACGCCTGCATATTCAACAGAGTATTAGTTGTGATGATACTACATTCAACGAGAATGCCATTGTTCCTATGTATCAGTTCTTCATATCAGCATTGTATTCAGCCTCTTATGGAGGCCACCATTATGCATCATCATTTGTATATATATATTGATCGAATCCCATGTTTTTGAGCCTTAATCCCATTCTTTATTCTTTTGACATGGTTATGAGAATGGGTATGCTCTCCTCGTCCATATACATGTCACACATTATATGTATCTCACCCATTGTTGGGAACCATTAATAAAAAACCAAAATCCACCGTGGTTTAAATGAGGAAGTTCCACTTCTCCATAGGCCTCTCTAGTCTCTCCTCTATTCCCATGATCCTATGATGTCCATCGACCATACGATGAGCTTCTTCCCTCACACATCAGGGAGAAATCTGTTAACACAAAAAAATGTTCACTTAGCTATACATGGCCTAAACCACATACATACATCATATTCCTACCATATTTCCCTTACTTTTGACCTTCACAATTGTATTTCCACAAAAATGGTCCAAAACATTATTATTTACTATGGTTTAACCTCACTATCTCCAAAAAAGGGTCAAAACCCCTAAAAATGTTCCAAAACCTTAAAAAGGGTGTAAAAACCCTAAAAAGAGAGAAAACCATAGGAAAATACCATGGGTCAGAAAATACCATGCGTAACCCACATTAAGTCAAAAAACCATAGAACCATTCTATAAATACATTTTGAAGAGATCTCCCAAAATACCTTTTTTCCCATTTTCATTTTGTGATTACGCTAGGATACCTTTTTCTCTCAAGTATTCACACACCTTTTTGCCACCATCCCATTGTGATACCATTCCCACTTAGTACATAGAGACATACTCCATACCCACCTAGAGAACCATCCTGTGGAGAGCCGGACCACTTCCGAGACGGCCACAGTGGCCCACTTTAAAATAAAGAAGGTATAAATTTTGTTTATTTGTATTTTATTTTAGGTTAGCCCTCGTATATATATTTGCTTTGTGTTACTAATCTTGTTTGTTGTTTTAGTATTCCATGAACTCTCCCTTACAATCCCATTGGTGTAAGGCTGGTGCTTTTGGACTTAATAGAGGAAAAATCCCCATTACATCCGAACATACAAAATG